>KZ062348.1:153527-165343 GCA_002091835.1 Anopheles maculatus
CATTCGAAGTTTCGTTGAACGAGGGATTGCGCTTCGAGCGACGCCATTTCCATGCTACATTCTCGACGAAGGATCGGCTGGAGGGTATGACGGCATTTGTCGAAAAGCGTGCTCCGAAGTTTTCCAACGAGTAAGGCACATTCACAGAAACACATACACGAGAAAGCATTATTCCCCCAAACCTTTCCAGACCGGTTCGGGCGTTGTCGAACACCCGGTCCATTAACAACACCAGTTGCATTTACTATGATCGAAGCTGGGTCATTCCGCTTTTGGACATAGCTTATTTTTATATTCAGATTTTCGTAAAGTGAAACGATACGAGAGATAACAATAAACCGAATAAAATTCGCATAGTAACACCGTTAGTATGTTGGTTAGTTGTGTTTGTACTGCTTATCTCTCTTGGTTAACCATGCCAGTTTCCATGGACTACGTAATATTCGTTCGTTGAGCGATGCACATGTATGCGATACTCTGTTATTACCGAATTACGGAAAAAAGGAAATTTCCTTCAAACTGACTCCCGCGTTTAGAATTTAAATTTTTTCTTCCAAAACGCGTTTTCTCTTCTAGAACCACCCGGCTTCGGACTCAAATCAGCTGGTGATGCTGTGAGTTGCGATTGTGTTGCTGCATTCGTTATGTCACAGTCACGCTGGCAGTTTTGCTGACAGCACATTTGCCGTGAAAAAACATCAACACTGTTGTCAACATAAGCATATCGTTCCATCGAAGGATAGAACAATTCATCACAAATTTTAAGGACCTGCTAAACGATGGCACATATTATGAGGCAG
Organism: Anopheles maculatus; assembly: GCA_002091835.1. Lineage (NCBI taxonomy): Eukaryota > Metazoa > Arthropoda > Insecta > Diptera > Culicidae > Anopheles > Anopheles maculatus. Next base: position 154,328 of record KZ062348.1, read on the forward strand.
CTTAGTTTAGCTACGAACGGATCACATTCGTGTTTGATTGCACGCAACATGAGCGTAATGGCGAAGGTGTTGCGCTACGGTGAGTTTGGTGAACCGGCTAAGGTGCTACAACTACAGGAGGAACCGGTGCCGGATCCCAAACAAGGTGAGGTCCTGATAAAGACGCTTGGAGCACCTATCAATCCAGCAGATATCAACACAATTCAGGGTAGGTTTGCTTGAAAATATGTTTAAACAGGGTGCTTACAGTTCCGATCATCCGTAGGAAAGTATCCCGTCAAACCGAAATTTCCCGCCGTCGGTGGAAATGAATGTGTTGGAGAGGTTGTGGCTATCGGAGGTAATGCTAACGCCAGTAACAGTCTGAAAGTTGGCGATCGAGTTGTACCGTTTGCTACCGGTCTCGGGACGTGGCGCTCCCATGCAATCTACAGCACCAATCAGCTGATGAAAGTTCCGGCAAATATTGGAGTGGCGGAAGCGGCAACTATCACCGTAAATCCTTGTACCGGTTACCGGATGCTTAAAGATTTCGTCACCCTGAAACCGGGCGATACCGTAATACAGAATGGGGCGAACTCAGCCTGCGGTCAAGCCATTATCCAGCTATGTAGGGCGTGGAACATTGAGTGTGTGGGAATAGTGCGCGATCGACCCGAGTTCGGACAGCTGAAAGATTACCTCAAAGGTTTGGGAGCAGCCGAAATACTTACCGAGGAGGAGCTACGCACAACGAAGCTATTCAAGGATGGCATTTTTCGAAAGCCAAAGCTGGCATTGAACTGCGTTGGAGGAAAGAATGCACTGGAACTGTCCCGGCAGTTGGACCAGGCTGGCGTGATGGTTACTTACGGTGGTATGTCGCGGGAACCGGTCACTGTTCCTACGGCATCACTCATTTTTAAGGATCTTCGATTCGTTGGATTCTGGATGACGCGTTGGACGAAGGAACATGCTGGTAGTCCACAGCGAAGTGAAATGTTCAACGAACTGTTCGGTCTCATTGATCGTGGTGCGTTGAAGGCGCCTGCCCATGAGATGATCGCATTCGAGGACTATACCGCGGCGGTTACGAACGCACTCAATATTCAGGGTTTTGTTGGTAAAAAGTACATTTTTCGGTTTTAAGATCTGAGAACGCTATAATGTGGGAAAAGGAGGATGTGGGGCTACTGCACAAAACGTGTAACTGAGATTTCCAGGCAGGCTACCAGAACTGAGTGGTCGATGTCGGTGGAAAACTATCATACATTTATTTCTTTAGTCTAATTAAAGGGTAATTATCGTATACAGCTTAGAACGTGTGATTCAAACGGGCCGAAATAACAACATGAGAAAACGCGACCATGGTTTTATTGCTCGTTCGTACTAATGTTGTAAGAGGTGTAATTAGAGTGATTACAGGTTCAAAGAACTAAATAACAAACAGATTGGTGAAATTGGCACTTTTCTGCTGCCAGATATATTGAATATATGTTTTAATTGTTTTGTTTTACGCTTTTGTTGCAACATTTTGTAGGAAAAATCACAATTTTATTAGTTTTAACTATTGAAAAACAATCCTTGTGTAATTAGCGTCTCGATGAGAACCCTAGGAAAATCCTACAAGAACAATAAAAGCATATATAACATGCAAACATGACATAACGGTGCTTTCTTGACAAGTCTTCAGGAATGATGTGGTTGTGCAACTTAATAGCTTTTTTTATTTGAAGATTCGTATTCATCAACAACACTATTTTGATGATCGTGCGAATCTGAGAAGAGGTAGCCGAATAAGAAAATCATTTAATAGTTACGTACACTTTAGTATCTGCAAGTAGCAGAATGTAATATTATTATCAATCATTCATTTATTAAAAGGTCATACAGCGGGTAATTACGATGTTTTTTATGATGGATGTAACCATCAACAATGAACAAAAATTTAAAAATGTCCACAGCTAAATCATTAAAAATTTCAGCACATTCGATACTTAGTAAAACGTCATTTATGAACTGTTTTTGGTAGATTGTATGTGAGTATGTGGAATCTGCAATCCGCTAGGAAAACGCTATGAACTTATTCCCCACTCAATCATTTAAGCAGGCGTCTCCATCTGGTTCGGTATATCGTGGCGAATATAACGGTGGACGAAGTAAATGTTTTACTAGATCATGTATAGGTTTTGTTATATTCGATGAATATAAGGTTTATTTTATTAAAAATTCACAAAGTCTTAAAAAATAACATAATAATTTATTAATTGCAGGCTTTGCTTAATATTTTTAGATGGCATCAGCATGAATTCTGCCTTAAAGATCGGACAAGCAACGGATGATCTCACGTAGTTGTCAAAGTATATTACTTTTATTTTATATTATGTTATATTTATTAACCATTATTGTTTGCCTCAAGGATTATACAATTATCAATAAACGATCAATGCGACGAAGACAAATTACCCGTGATAGAGTACCACTCGGAGGCAGAGTATTAGTTGACGGCGACGATCTCAAGGTAGTAGAGGAGTTTTATTACCTTGGCATGATCGTAACTTCGGATAACAACGTAAGCAGCGAAATCCGAAGGCGCATTGTTCAGGGGAATCGTGCCTACTACGGACTCCACAAACTCCTGAGTTCCAGAAGACTCCAACAACGCACGAAATGCGCCATATATCGCACACTGATACGGCCGGTAGTCCTCTACGGGTACGAGTCCTGGACTATGCTGGCGGAGCACGCCAATGCACTCGCCATTTTCGAACGGCTGCGGACTATCTTTGGCGGTGTGTGCGAGCAGGGCGTGTGGAGAAGGAGAATGAACCACGAGCTAGCTGAGCTGTTTGACGATGCAGACATCCTGACAGTCGTCAAAGCCGGAAGGATACGCTGGTTGGGGCACGTGATGGTGATACCGGACTCATGCCCTGCCAGGAAGGTGCTCGTCAGCGACCCGTTCGGCACGAGGCGCAGAGGAGCACAGCGAGCTCGCTGGCTGGATCAAGTGGAGTCAGACCTGAGGGATATCGGATGCAGTCGGGGATGGAGGAGTGCAGCCATGGACCGAGTTTCCTGGAAACGAATTGGACACCAGGCCATGTCTATTAAACGTGCTCCCTAGGAGCAGGCCACGAAAGAAGAAGAAGATATTTTCATGATTTATAAATAAAATGCATTGTTAGATTTGGATCCAATTCATACTTCTGTTTGCGTTTTGTATGACAAAAAATCACTTTATATTTACCAGTCAGGTTGATGGGGCACTTTTCTAATGCTGCTATTTAACAGATAAAGTCGGATGACAGATAAAGTCGTACGACCAAATCAATCATTTTTGTTCCTGTCGTATACGACAAAATCGTATACGACGAGCACTGACACCAGCGAATCAGTCCTTGCAATTGTCATGCTTTTTACTACTATTATTATTATTATTATTTATTAATCAAATTGTTTGCCACAAGGGCTTTACAAAGTCAGAAATCTTAGAACTAAACATACATACACAAAATGAGCAGGCGGGACTGTGGTTGGGAAAGCAAATAAAAAGTCTTTAGGATGAGGATGACAAAAGACGGGAACGGAAACAATTAATAGAAATATTGTGATCAAACAGATCACCAACCGAATTGAATGCCAGTAACGCACGCATCCATGGATCGCTTTGGGAAAACCGCGTACGACAAAAAGGGATCTGAAGGGGAGGGCGTACACGCCAGCGTTGGGAAGGGACATATAAAGGGATAGCTGCCAGAAGGGCGGGAGAGTCAATGTTGGAAAGCAGGATGTTGGCAATAAATAACTTGCGAGCATGACCATGACGATCCTCTAGTTTAACCAAACCCAGCAGCTGGCACCGCTCCGAATAAGAAGGCAAGGTTGTGCTGGGGTCGTTCAGTAAACGCCTAGCGGCTATTCGCGTGAACTTCCTCTGCACCCTCTCCAACCTATCCATAGCGGTGACACCGGCGGGCGACCATATAACACTGGCGTAGTCCAGGATAGGGCGCACCCAGCAACAGTACAGCGCTCTCAGGCATAACGGGTCTCGAATCTCGGTGGACATACGAGAGATTAGACCCAACACCTTGCTAGCCCTCTCAAGGACCGAGTTGAGATGCGGCTCGAAGGACAGTTTGTCGTCCAGCCACACCCCAAGGTCCCTGACCAAGGAAACTCGCGGAAGTGTTGAGTCGTAGAGCCGATACTGGTGTAAATGTTTGGAAGAAGAGCGACCAAACGAAATTACACAGCACTTCGAGACACAAAGAACGAGCCCGTTGGATATGCACCAGCCAGCGAAAGCATCTATGTAGGATTGGAGGGAGCGGGAGTCGCGGGACGAAGACACAGGAAGATAAAACTTGACATCGTCGGCATACAACAAACAACCGTTAGGGGGAGGCGATTGAATGCTGATGAACGGGTCCGACAGAGCCCCATCGACCCTTACCCTGTACAGAGGAACAGAGCCAGAGAAGAAGGGCTCCACCGAAACCCATTCGCTCGAGCTTTGCCATAAGCAATTGATGCGACAAACAGTCGAACGCAGCTTTGAAATCTGTGTAGATGACGTCGACCTGCCTACCAGCGACTGTGTGCGGGAACAGATCGATCATCAACGACATAAGTTTCGACAGGGTAGAGCGTCTCGGCACGAAACCGTGCTGGGAGGATGGGATTAACGGGGAAACAATAGGAAGGATAGAAGAGTAGATCACAGACTCGAGGACTTTAGACGCTGCACAAAGGATGGAGATGCCTCGGTAATTTAAGGGCGACGTCCGGCAACCTTTCTTAAAGACTGGGATCAGCCAAGCTGATCTCCAAAGAGAGGGAAAAACTCCTGTATCAACCGACCTAGTGAATAGGCGAATCAACACAGGAGCAATCGCCTCCCTAGCGTCAATGAGTGCGGAAGAAGGGATGCCGTCAGGACCAGGAGAAAAGGAGTGCCATAGCTGGCAAAGTGCAGTAAGCACCAACTGCTCGTCGATGTGTACCGAGTGAGCGTTAATATAGTCCCGAGGAACGCCCGAGAGCCCAGCCGCAAGAGACGCAGTAGAGTGGGATGGATCAACAAAAAGGCCCCCAAAGTGATGCGCAAACAAATTACAAATTTCCAACGGAGAGGAAGCTGAGCGATTGCCCAAAGACAAGTTTGAGGGAATACCGGAGGATCCACGTTGTCTGTTGGCATATCTCCAGAAAGATCTAGGATTTGTGTAAAGATGGGATTGAATGCGCGCGTTATGGGTAGGGCAATTTACAGTAAAGCCATGGTCAGTGGCGGATTTAACGGTACGCGGACTGTGCGGTCGCAAGGGGGCCCGAGTTTACAGATCAATACGAACTTCCCATGAGCTCTACAACTGTGGCGGGTGAAACGATGGGAGGACTAGGAAGCCGCTTAGGGCCCCAGCATTTCAGGGGGGCCCCGAACAACGAAGGCCAGAATGGCCAGACCTAACCCCCCCTCCCCCTTGTATGCTCACGAGCATAGAAAGTACCAGTAAAAGACATCTGGCGAGGGGCCCCGACATTTCGGGCACGGTGGTACTGTTGAATGGTTGTGTGGAGGATCGTTGATTTGAGATAATTTCATTCTAACCGCAGCACATTGTGCAGCTGATGAAAGGTATGTAAAACATGAAGCTTTTAGATTGACTGGAATATTGTAATGTTTTTTTTTTGTTTTTCATTGTAAAATTCCTCCGGATGTTGCACGTATGTGTGATATCAATGTCTATATTGACCACGACGATAAACATGCACAGCAACTAAAATTGTGCATATTATTCGACATCCAAAACTTCGGTTTGAGGTACGATACTACGAAATTGCCTTGACAAATTCACCCCAAGTACCGCAGAGCCTCTCAACAACATAATATCGAACCTGGAATAAGTCGTTGAACCATCGGAACGCGTCTTTCCCGGATGTCTGTGGCAAAATGTCAAAAATTCGTCGGTTTTGGTATGTAATGAAATTTATCGAAAGTTTAGTTTATTAACGCACACTTAAAACATGGACTGACTTTGAGTATGCTCTTAAATACTTTAAATTCTCGAGTTCTCGAGGTCGAGTTCAAGCGATAGTTAACCGTAAGACGATAATATTCATTGGCAGATAATGAGGAAAACCCTTGGAACTGGTAACTTTTTCATTTTTACGACAGTCGTGGTTAATGGCCTAGTCAACTGACAAAGAACCGTGCGGTACTATTTTTAGAAATAGAGTTTCACAGTTTTTACGGACTAATTTTCAGACATTTTTATTTTTCTTTTATTTTAAACAGCTTTCAATCAATATGATTCTTTTCTATCAATATTATATTATTATTTTATTTTATATTTATTTTTATTATAATTAGTTATGTCCGTCTCAAGGGCTTAGCAAAGTGCTTATTTCTAAATTGCTTAAAATTAATTTGTGGTGGGAGGGGAAGAAGGTGGTTACGAAAACGGAGACGGAATAGGGATACGGGAACATTGTAATCGAACAGGTTATAAGACTCGTTAAAAGCTGAAAGCGGTTTGAGAAAAGGGTCATTCAACGGTGGTCCGTTGTGTAAATGGCGGAAAGGAACATAAATGGGTACAGATGATAAGAGGGATGGGATGTCGAGGTTATGAGAAAGGAGATTGGCGATAAACACAGCTTGGGAAATAAAATGTCTAGTTTTTATAGTGCCCATTATATCAATATTATATGAGATAAATTCGAAAAAAAAGATAAATAAATGTATTATATACGATCGTAACTTTCGACGTGTATGACTACAGAAAGTGTTAAGTCAATGCTTATATAGATATTAAGCTGTTTCATTTCATTTCATTTTATTTTAGTGGTCTGTCTATAGGCTAAACTCACAATTACTTAAAAGTTACATCCTAAAAACTAGATTAAGTAGGCTAACTTACTGGCTAATACCTTAAAATAAGTATAAACATAAATAGGCTGACTAGGTAGCACTTAAAGAAGGAAAGTTAACATAAGGTTATGGAAAGATGGAGAGGGGAATGGGATATAATTGGAGGAAAGTTAAAGGTATGAAGAGGAGAGTCGAGATCGGAAAGCGGTTAGGGAGGAATCGAAATCAAAAGAGGTAAAGAAGGAATTGAAGTGACGCATGCAGTCGGTGCAGTCGGTGTTACCCAGAATAAGGCTAGCAACAAATATAGCTTGTGCCTTATGACGCCTGAGGTGAAGCGTACCTAGACCTAAGATTAGGCAACGGTCAACATAGGATGGAAGAGGGGATTTGGAGTTACCCAACAGGCGTCTTATAGCAATTCTGCTAAAACAACGCTGATTTTTTTCGATTCGAGCTGTCCAGGAAGTTGACACAGGACAAGACTAAAGTACAAACATTTAAGACAGTTAACATCATTGAAGTCTTTACAAATTCGGCGAATGAGATCCATGGTTTTCATTGCAGATCTGCATAAGACCTCGATATGAACATTGAAAGACAGACTACAATCCATGGTCACCCCAAGGTCACGGAAAGAATAAACACGATTGAGGCTGCATTGATTAAGGGCGTAATGAAAGAGGATAGGGGTAGAAGAGCGGGAAAAACACATAACTGAACATTTATCAGCATGTAGGGATAGAAAGTTACGAGAACATCAAGTGGAGAAAGATTCGAGCAGATTTTGCAGGATTAAACAATCAGAGCTATTGGAAATACGAAGAAAGATTTTGAGGTCATCAGCATAAAGAAGATGACAGGCAGAGGGAAGGGAAAAACTAATATCATTAATGAAAAGGATGAAAAGAAGCGGGCTGAGCACGCTACCTTGAGGAACACCCGATTTACTAATGAAAGACGTAGACAATCAGTGCCCAATTTTTACACTATACATGCGATTGGAAATAAACGACTCCAACCATTTTACACCATTGGAGGAAAACCCGATCTTATGTAACTTTGCTAGCAACAGACTGTGTGAAATGCGATCAAACGCTGCCTTAAAGTCAGTGAAAATCACGTCGAGTTGATTACCATAAAAGCAGTGGCCGAATAGGTTGTCGATATAAACTGTATCAGGTTTGTAGTCGTTGAGCGGCCAGGCATAAAACCGTGCTGTTGGAGACTGATGTACGAACGAACATAAAACATAAAAAGCTTGTGTACAACAGATTCGAACAGTTTACTACCGGCACAGAGAAGACAAATACCACGATAATTGCTCACAGAATCTTTATTACCTTTATTAAACACAGGAAATAACCATGCGGTTTTCCATATGTTAGGATAGGTGGATGATGCAAGTGAAAGATTGAAAATGAAGCAATACAAAGGGGCTAAGGCAACACAACATTTAATAAGGACAGAAGAAGGAATGCCATCCGGACCTGGGGCAAAAGACATTTTAAGACCGTGCATGGCGCGTTTCACCATTTCTACATTAACTACAAAAGGATCGACACATAGTACACTTTCAGGAGTTTGAAGGAGGCCTGGTTGCAATGAATCGGCATGCGACGGTCGACGAATACACTCGAAAAGTGTTGACCAAAGAGAGAACAAATCGAATCGGGAGTGTCAGCAAATCTTGAATCGAGAGTCATGCAATTGGGTAAGGAACTGGAGTTTTTCCATACATACCTCCAGAAGGAGCGAGGGTTGAAATGGAGGCGTAGTTGTATTCTATCAACGTAGTGGCTCGAAGGAGCGAAGGATTTCATTAAGCCTGCTGTAATCAGCCTTACGATAATTTATGCCTTACGATAGTGCCTGATAAATTCACACGAACAGAGTGCTCAGTCGAAGAATTCGGTAGAGAAAGTACAGAAAATTCGAGAGGCGGATGATGGTTATCTATTGAGAGAAGTGGCAGTATGGCTAGAGTGCTGCAAACCGATTTAGAGGCGTCGGAATTAACTAAAACTAAATCAAGTTGGCGCTCTATAAAGTTTTTGACCTTGCTAATTTGTACCAAATCATCAAGACAAACCATGGCAATAAAGTTAGAATGTAGCAAATTACTACTAACGGGAGAAAAGTGATTCGCCAAATCATTTTCATACGACCATGACACCAAAAACGATTATTGTGTCATTAGGTGACATACGATCGATTACATTACCTAAGCTTTCTGAGAGGGAGTTAAAAGTCACGTGATCATTACTAAGGTAAGGCGGTATATAAATTGCACCAATGAAAATTCTCCCTTTGGGTTGGCTAATGCAGATCCATAGGGCTTCTAGCGATGATTCAAGTGAGTGAAGCTCACAAGATTGAATACGAGAGGCACAGGCAATAAGCACTACACCCCCTGTAGATCTAGCACTGTTTAGAGGATTACGATCGCAACGATATACACAGAATTCCTTGCAGTCAAACAACAGTTCAGAAGGAATAGAGGAATCCAACCATGTTTCGGTAAGTATCACAAGATCAAAATTATATTCGCTGACATTCAGACGAAACTCAGCACATTTCGAACGTAAGCCGCGCACGTTTTGATAGTATCCCTACAAAGCAGCAACGACAGATACTGAGGGCACAGGAATCACCAGTAATCTGTGTATTAGTCTTTAAAACTTGTAGATTTGTGCTGTCGATAGCGTCCCGGCGCTGACGACATCCAATCCTTTTAGTGTTTGGAGGTGTTTGTGTCCTGTATCTGGTAGCTGTATGTATACATGTGTACGTGAGATTACACAGATTACTGCACAGATTATAACACAAGCAGCAGGAACAGGAACAACAGGAACAGCTGGAGCCCCTGAAGCCACAACAGGAGCAGGAACAACAGGTGCAGCGAGATCAGGAGCGACGGCAACAACGGGAGCATTAGAAGCAGCGGGGATTACAGGAGCGAGAGTGGTAGATTAAGCTGTTAGATCAAAGTCTAATTTTAGTTGAATAGACACTCTTGAATAGAACGAATAGCCTGGTCATTAGACATCTAACAGAAAGAAAACGCAGACCTGTTATACCGAAAGCTTGCAGCCCATTGCCAGAGATACGTTAGATTCGAAGCCACAGTGTCCTTATTTAATACACAACCACCCATCAGCTCATCACAGATTGATTAATAGAACGATCTTATCCGTCTTGGAATGTGGATGTATTTGTGTCATTTAAGCATCCTAGACGCATATATTAATACTGGACAAAATATAATACCGATGGCTTAAATTTGTGGTAGGTAGTATGATATCCACTCATACAATGTCTCTAAGAATGATCTCCAGATATTTCGTTTTTTGCAGGTTCCCAACTTTGCCTTCATCACAAACTTTGCCAACCATGCATGATACATGTAGATGAGCAGACTAGTTTGTTTACGCACTTCTCCTTGACCGCGCGTGACCGCCGGATATTCAGTGATAAATTAAGCGGAATTGTTCCAGTGGGCGTGACGAATAACTTGTCATTTCATAGCAATTTTTTTGCACATTGCTTTTGTTTCCCGCTCGATGGATGCGCAATATTTTCTCCCCATCCTTTCGTGAACGACCATATATGAAACTGCTGCGGGCTCAGCGCCCTGACGTTGTCGCCTCGGTTGCGGCCGCTAATTCGTCTGCCGACAGCATGCCTTCCCGATTAAGGTGATATTCGGCTCGATTATGATCATTATTGGGATACATATCACCATTAGGGAAGCCGGCGTTGGTGGATTCTTCTTGCTGATGCCGTCGTTGTCTTCTACGTATCCGTTCGCGAACAGGGGAACTGATCATCTCGGTAACCGGTGGTGTAGGATTGGTAGAATTGAGATGATCGCGCTCCTCATCCGCCTGCGTCACTCTCAGTTGTCGAGCTGCGTCATGTCTTCCGTTTATCGGATTGGGAGCCGCGTCTGGATCATTCTCCGACGTAATTTCAGCAGATCTACTTGCCGCGCGTTCGACGTTCCAGTCACGCTGGAGAACCGACGTGACCCGCCTTGCAGCCTCCGAGAACCTGCTCCACTCGTCGCGCCCGCGGAGGATGAACTGCTGTAAATTATCCGGCGTGACCGCATCAGCCGTGCTCTCACCCAGCAGCTCCACCCGAACGTGGATGAA
>KZ062349.1:0-34484 GCA_002091835.1 Anopheles maculatus
AAAAATGGCTGGATTAGAGATAGTAGTTGGAACGTACGAAGAATTCATCGTTTGCTATCGCGTCGCACCTTTACGAAGCGTGAGTCAATCTAGCTTAAAAGGTTTGAACATTATGTCCATAATGAAAATAATGCTTGCTTATTTGAAGGATTCGGAAAAGCTGTATCTGAAGGAATCGTTTGCCGCCCATCTTCACACCTCGTCTGTGCGATGCATTGCTTCCCACGGCAAATACGTAGCTACCGGTGGTGCCGACGATCGCATCTGTTTGTTGGACATGCGAGAGGGAACGAAAGTAACAGAATTCTTGCATCACGATGGGACGATCAATACGCTTGTTTTCTCGAACAACGGCAGTCATCTGCTATCTGGCAGCAATGACAGTAGTATGATTGCGATCAACATGTCCAAACTGGCTATCGACAAAACGTGGAAAAATGCCCACAAATCGGCTGTCCAGTGCATTTCCATTCACCCACAAGGGAAGATGGCACTAACGTTGGGTAGTGACATGACGCTCAAAACATGGGATCTAATAACGGGCCGCGCTCTATTCACGACCGCCTTGAGCAAAAACAGCAAGTATGGACGGGTGCTCAGCGACGTGCAATGGTCACCGGATGGCGAACATTTTGCGCTTTTGGGAAACCGGGTGGCCGATATCATCAGCATTGAGACAACACGCTCCGTTCGCACGCTAGAGTTCGACACAAAGCCCACGGCCATGTGTTGGCTTTCGAAGGAGGAAATAGCGGTTGGGCTGGAAAATGGAACGCTTATCCTGGCCAACATACACGAAGAAGAACAGCAGGAAAGGTTGCAAATCTACGATACACGGTTGAAGGCGATTGCCTGTCTAGGGGAATACATCGCGACCGCTTCCAGTGCAGGAGACGTGTCATTGTGGCATCTAAATGGTATGGATTTCACTCAAGTATGTACGCAACAGATCGGCTGTCGTCCGATATGTTTGGCGCTAATCAACACTGGCAAGACTTTGCGCCAGGATAGCGCCGAGAAGGTATCGCCAGCCACGTTAATCGCTGGAACAGCAAACGACAAGAAATCAATGCAACCGGCCAGCAGCATTGCCGCGAAAGTAGTGAAGGAACTTGCTTGGGTGAGCGTAGAAACGGAGGACCCCGTTCAGTTAGCAACCGCGAACCGATTAAAAAATCGGATATTGAAGAAACGGAAGCTTGCCGGTCCAAAGGACAAGAAAAGTCAAGGTTCCGTTAAACGTGTAAAATCGGGTGGATTCTTCGATTGGCCAATCGAAGAGCCTATGGCACCCAGTAAGTCGTGCTAACTGTGTATGCTTTTGGCAGGGGAGTATAGAAAACGTTGAAATACAAGATTCATTTCTCAAGTTAGACGTGCTTTTTTTTAGTTCTTTGCTAATTCATAGTGCTCGCGTAAAGAAAAATAATAAAAATGCATTGGCTAAAAAATGACAACCATCTTTGACAGTCGGCTTTTGACAAACATATGTGTGCTAGCAAAACAACAATCTCCATAAAGACGTGTAAAAACAAACAGTGCATACAAACGCCCTCGGTTTTTAGAATTGATTGCTCAATTCCTTAACAACTTTTGATCGCATCACAAATTATGACTGTAGAATGGTAAGAATTCGTCTCGTTCTATACGTAAATACCCTGACGTAAATCCCCTGACGTACCACAGGAACTGGAAACAACTTGTGTGGCTTCTCAATTTGCAGGGTGTGTGTACAGCGTCAGCAAGACGAGTGCCGCCGCTATCTTGATCAGTTCAAAGTTCTAGATCATCCACTGAAACAATCGACGATAACGGTACCGTTCCCAGGAAGCGAATGTTTGCAATGTTTTTTTCCACATTTGCTAATCGTCTCACGTTGTCGTAGGTTCTGGAAAGCCGAGGAACTCGAAGCAAGGTTTCAACGGCTGCGAATGGAATCGCGGTGTGCAGTAATAATTCGGCAGCAATGTCTGCCGCAGCATTGTCGCTCGATCCGCTTACCATCGCTTTCGATGGATCGGATCCGTTAAGTCAATTTGCAAAGCAGCAGGCGACGTCGTTGGGAAAAGATCCGCTATCACGAATGGCGGCCGAAATGGAAAGTAATGCCTCGGTTCCGTTGAGTCCGCTCGGATCGAGAAACTCTTTGGGCAAAGGCAAGGAACCGAGCAATCTGCTGGAACTGGACCTCAATGTGCCGTGGGCCGCACGCCGGGGAGCAATTTTGAACAAATACACCACTTCCGAAAAGCTGTCGATTGTGACCAGTTTTTTGACCGGCGGCGAAACGATCAAACCTCAAACGACAATGTCGGAGAAGGTCAAATATCGATTGGAGCAGCTGGATGACTTTGACGAGGGTTCCGTACGGCAGATGCTGGATCTCTCGCAGCAAGAGTACGTCGTGAAGATCGAGCAGCTAAACCACGAGCTGGTGCAAGCGTGGAATCAGGACCAGCGCGTGAAAGCGCTCAAAATTGCGATCCAATGCTCGAAGCTGCTCTCCGATACGTCCGTCATCCAGTTTTACCCGTCGAAGTTTGTCCTCATCACCGACATTCTCGACATTTTCGGTCGGCTCGTGTATGATCGGCTACGCACCAAGGCGGACTATATGCATCCGGGCACGCGGGAAATGACGTCCCTGCCGGAAAACTTTACCCCCGACATGGTGCCCGAGTCGGCGAAAGAAACGTGCCAAAATTGGTTCTACAAAATCGCTTCGATCCGGGAGCTGCTGCCACGGCTGTATGTTGAGATAGCCATATTGCGCTGCTACAGCTTTCTGGCCCAGGACGAATTTGGTTTGGCGTTGCGCAGGCTAACGAAAATGATCCGTGGCATTGGTGATCCGCTGGTGGCTATCTACGCCCGATGCTATCTGTGTCGGGTGGGCATGAGCTTAACGCTCGACCGGACATACATTGGCGAAAATCTGGACGACATTTTAACGGTTTATCATACCATCTTCAACGGTGGTATCCGGTCGGAGATCGCACGTCACCGCATCACACTGAACGGATACATTTCTCTGTATCTCCCGGCACTCGATTGGATTTTGCAAGGGGTGGCCATTCTGACGACGGACAACCAGCTGGACGATATTTTGCAACGCTGCAAGGAAAAGAAAAATCCTGCCCTGCTCCTTCAGTCGATGATGCAATCGTTTCGTTCGGAATTCATCGCCTCCCGAGCGACACATTTCGTGCAGATTCTTTCATCCATCTCTGTAGAAGGGCTCTCGAGGGGACAGCTGTTCCGCTTGCTTGGAAGCATCCTCAGCCACACGCCACCGCCCGCCGACCAGAGGGTAGTGGTGCTCGCGAGTACCATGAAAACGATCAGCTCCTTGGGCAATGTGGAGGAGTTCATGCAGTGTGCGGAAATGTGGGCCCAGTACACTAGTCAACATTTCGGGGTAAGAGCACCGTATGGTTCCCTGTACGTGTTTATCGAATGTCATTAAATATCGTACTGTTTGTGTAGCTGAAAGAGATCGATAGCTTCCTCGGAAATGTGCTCCAGCAGATGGCACCGAACCGGCTGTACGAACAACACTATCACGAGTTGCAGGTCATAGTGGACAAAATCGTTTCGAATGCTCAGGACGTGCATGGCATACTGGCACTGGTAAGAAATGTGTGCGACACTAACAGTTTGCAGCTTGCGTTACGTTACTGTGCTAATTTTGTTCCTTTCTATTCTTGTTCGTGTAGGACAACTTTCTGCCGATGCTAGATCTGTTCCAAAAGGAGACCATAAAGCTGGAGGTTAGCAAGAATGTTCTCACCAGCTATCGCAATGCAACAGCCGGCGATAGTGCAATCATCAGCGATCCGATCGTCACCAATGCCCTCATGTACATCAGCCGGGTATTGAATGATTCCGTCAAGTCAGTAGGCGCTGTTTCCGTTGCGCGTTGTGAGTCCGTTTCGCTTACCGTTACACCTTTTTGTCCTTCCAGCGCGCTCACTGGTGAAGATGAACGGCGGCAAATAAGCAGTCTCATTTGTCATTTCATACGCAAGGTAGATTTTGGACGTGACTTCGAACAGCAGCTGGCCTTTTACGTCGAGGCACGCTCGGTACTGTCTAACCTCGATTCCGCCCTTTCGACGCTCATTCATTCAGTCAACCGGTTGGCGACAAGCACGCGACGCATCGTGAAGGGTCAGCACACGCAAAAGACGGCCGCTTTCGTGAAAGCCTGTGCAGCCTACTGCTTTATTACGATCCCATCCATCATCGACGTGCGTACCCGCATGGAACTGTATCTACAATCTGGGCAGGTGGCATTGCTGAACGGCTGTCTGCAGCATGCCGATTCGTGCTTCGAAGCTGCGCTCAATTTAATTCCCGAGATGCCTCGAACTGTAGAAACGGATGGGAAGGTACAATCGACGGAAGGATTCATTAAAACGTTCGTCGTCAATTTTCTGTCCACACTCGTGATAGTGCCGGTAGGTTGAAGTGGAATCGTTTGCAACCTGATTGTGCAACTCACTCACTCATTCCCCCTCATTGCCCGATTGCAGGATAATCCCACCCAGGGAGTGCTGTACTTGTTGCGCCTCCTGCTGGAAGTCGTGCCAAAGTATCCCTTCGAGTCGACATCGAACGTGCTGTCCGGTATCTACCTGCATGTGCTCGACTTTCTGTCCGTGGCGGCACAGGAAGTTTATCCGTATCATATCGTAAACGTAATCTCGAACGACGAGCTGTACGGATCCGATCCGAAATTCATCGCGGAAGTGAACGAGCTGTGCTGCACAGTATGCGATAAGCTGCTGCAGCATCTGAAAGCACTGCTGGAATCGAACGCACTGCGAGCACAATCACAGTTGGCGCTGGATCTGTTCCTTAAGATCATTACCGGTGCGGATCTGTCGGTGGACAAAATGTTTACCCTCACGGTCAACCTGTGGAACTTGGCGGTAAAAAACCGGAACGTCATCGAACCGAAGCAATTGGTAAGCATCTTCTGTAGTCATCCGTCACAAATGTTCGCATTATCACCCAATGTTTCCTGGCTTAGAGTGGAATTGGCCAATTGTTTGTATTACTGCGCTTCTTTTTTCAATGATAAGAGCCAAAAATGTTGCAAAAACGTAACATTGCGACACTAATGATTAGGCGTAGAGTTGTGTATTACGCATTAAACTGCTGCGACGCCATCCTTCGATTGGCGTTGATGATCAAAGGTCGCAATCAAGCATGTCCTTTTCTTGCCCATTTTATAGGCGATTATTGTTCATATTAAAGCTTATCGCATCGCACGCCGGTAGGCGTTATTTATTTATAGAGTTTTGCAATTGCAATAGCACAATCGAAACGGGAACACAGATAAGGTTTTGACTGCGTTCTGAAGAACAAAATTAGTGAAACAATCAATGCGCGTACTGCTTTATTACGATCCCATCCATCATCGACGTGCGTACCCGCATGGAACTGTATCTACAGTCTGGGCAGGTGGCATTGCTGAACGGCTGTCTGCAGCATGCCGATTCGTGCTTCGAAGCTGCGCTCAATTTAATTCCCGAGATGCCTCGAACTGTAGAAACGGATGGGAAGGTACAATCGACGGAAGGATTCATTAAAACGTTCGTCGTCAATTTTCTGTCCACACTCGTGATAGTGCCGGTAGGTTGAAGTGGAATCGTTTGCAACCTGATTGTGCAACTCACTCACTCATTCCCCCTCATTGCCCGATTGCAGGATAATCCCACCCAGGGAGTGCTGTACTTGTTGCGCCTCCTGCTGGAAGTCGTGCCAAAGTATCCCTTCGAGTCGACATCGAACGTGCTGTCCGGTATCTACCTGCATGTGCTCGACTTTCTGTCCGTGGCGGCACAGGAAGTTTATCCGTATCATATCGTAAACGTAATCTCGAACGACGAGCTGTACGGATCCGATCCGAAATTCATCGCGGAAGTGAACGAGCTGTGCTGCACAGTATGCGATAAGCTGCTGCAGCATCTGAAAGCACTGCTGGAATCGAACGCACTGCGAGCACAATCACAGTTGGCGCTGGATCTGTTCCTTAAGATCATTACCGGTGCGGATCTGTCGGTGGACAAAATGTTTACCCTCACGGTCAACCTGTGGAACTTGGCGGTAAAAAACCGGAACGTCATCGAACCGAAGCAATTGGTAAGCATCTTCTGTAGTCATCCGTCACAAATGTTCGCATTATCACCCAATGTTTCCTGGCTTAGAGTGGAATTGGCCAATTGTTTGTATTACTGCGCTTCTTTTTTCAATGATAAGAGCCAAAAATGTTGCAAAAACGTAACATTGCGACACTAATGATTAGGCGTAGAGTTGTGTATTACGCATTAAACTGCTGCGACGCCATCCTTCGATTGGCGTTGATGATCAAAGGTCGCAATCAAGCATGTCCTTTTCTTGCCCACTTTATAGGCGATTATTGTTCATATTAAAGCTTATCGCATCGCACGCCGGTAGGCGTTATTTATTTATAGAGTTTTGCAATTGCAATAGCACAATCGAAACGGGAACACAGATAAGGTTTTGACTGCGTTCTGAAGAACAAAAATAGTGAAACAATCAATGCGCGTCAAAATAACATTGTTTAATATTTCAGCAAACTGTTGTAACGTACACGGAGCATCTCGCCCACATCACACAAGTTGAGTCTCAAAGGCAGTGCCTGTGGTTGCTGCTGGACAAAATGAAACCGCGGATATAAAGGATGCAAGGATCGCACACCGTCGCAATACAAATATCCATTCCCATGAATGTGTGAACATGTAATAATCTTATTTTTGTTTAATCATATCATATTGTCCAATAAAGCACTGCAATTAGGGATTTATTTTAAAGTGTGCCACTTCGCTCTAAGGGTAAGCAAGAACCTTTTAAAAGAGACTCGAGCGGTACTACTGTGTCGTATCATCATATCACACAACTTTGGGATGGAAAACTCAACAACAACAAAGTAAACGAAAATCGAAGCGAAATGTTCATCATAAACAATAAGAACGGGGATTTGTTGCACATTGAACATGACCGGTTAATCGCAATTAAAAAGCTGCTCAATAGCTACTACTAGAATTGTTTATTTTCATTTCTTGTTTCATCTTGTGTCTGTCTGTGTCTGTGTGTATGTGTGTGTGTGTGTAGTAAGTGTATTGTTTGTTTGCTTGTAGCTGCTGCTGTTCTATTGTTTGCTTCACATCATTTTGCTCTAACTATGGTTCTTTTTCCACGTGTGTTTGTATCCTTTCCTATTTTTTGCCCATTGTAAGTAATATGTGCTCTCTGCTTTTTTGTTTCTTCTTCTGTTTTCTGCGCTCATTCGAATGTGCTAGTAGTTTTAGCTTCACTAACGTCTTGCGTTATACACTTCATTCGCGTACGTACGGGATGATGTGCAGATGTTTTGTATCCTTTTCTTATGAAACAAACGTTTGCTCTAATCTTTCCTTTTTCTAACGCCCCACAAGACGTATTCTTTGTTTGCGCTGTGGTGTGTGTAGTTGTGAGAAATGTTACCGCACTACCGTGATGGATATCATTTAAGTTAAATTGTTTTATCGTTGACGACCTGTTGGTTGAGCCATCTCATGTGCGTGCCGCAATACCATCGTCCATGGATTGAACTGATTGATGGGCGGAAACACACACACACACACACACATACACATTCCTTGCAGTTTTTCTCTCGCTTTGCTAAACATTGCATGCACAATCCATGGAACTTGCTTGGGACGCATACGGTGATTCATGCCGTTTTGCCGCTAAGTATGTGTGTGTTGAATGTATATTTACGATGGATAAGTAGTGTTGATAAAGGAATTTCGCGTATAATGCTGCCGCGTGCAAATTCGTGTGGTACGACGTTCGATTTGATTTGAAATTGACTTTACATCGCTGAACTTATCCGAGTGGCAAGTTGGGGACACAGACGAACCGACAGCCAAAAGACAATCACATTCAAATGCTTTTTTTTCAATACAATAAAATACCTATTATTATATCGCAAACAGCCATATTTATTGCGGCAAATACATGGAATGAAAAGGAAAACAATGCTTCTAAATGAAAAATGTGGGAAATGTCCTCAAATGCTGTTGCTGTGCAATCAGTTTTAATCTGTTTATCCGACTATCGCGTCTTGTGAAGCCGTTTTAAAATAATCGATACTCCGACAAAAGACCCAACTCGCAATCGCGATCTGCTCCACTACGTATGGCCCACCAACCACTAACAAACAACTCGAACGCGCATCACTCAAAAAGCACTCAGCCACACATTTTCCATACGCGCTTTGCCTGTCTGTGGGTGTTAGAGTTATGAGACCGTTACTGCTAACGCGTATTAATGTGTCACATGACTTTCTGGCTAATTTATATACTTTTAATAAATAAACCGATCAAAATTACGCTCCTGCTTTCGCAGATACTATTACCACACACACCCATCGCAATTTTCCAACATTTTTTTTTGTAAGCACAACACAAAACAGCAAGTCTTCAAGATCGCTTTTCCCGCACTTTAAACTAACATACATGTGCAACCAGCTTTCCTTCGTGCTTGGTTCGTCACGGGTTCCTCCTTATTGCGGCGGCTTGGTGGTGGTGATGAGGCGGCTTGCGCGTTTTCAAATGTTTTGTATAGCTTTGCGGGTTTTCATAGTAATTTCTTTATTTTAATATATATTGACAAAAACAATACACATTCAATGGGTTTGATTGATGATTTTTTGTTTCCATTTGCCATCTGCTCACTCTGCTTGAAGTTTGTATGTTTTGTGTTCGTTTGCTAACTTGCTTGTTGCTCTGCTCTCTGGAACGCTTTTCTTCTCGGTTTACGCATAGTGTGTATTAGTGTCTTAAAAAGCTGGGACAATTGTAACCCAGCCCTGCCGATGTCGGATGTCGCCACAGGCAAGGCGGCTATGCTAGGAGGATAGTAGTGTTATACCTAACTGCCTGTTGCAAGAAGAACCTGCATACAACAATACTTCTGTTACACGGCGCCATTCTGATGTGTGTAGGTGCGCTTGTAAAAGGAGAGCTGAATAAAGCAAAGCTAACGGAGAAGGCGGACTCGTGCAGGAATGGAGAAATGCGTGAAGTTTTACGTTGTAATTGTCAACCCAGCTTGTTTCGAAAGTGAGCAACGACGGTAGCGAACCAGTTACTTTCACTCCATTTTATCTTTCCCGTAACTACCCACTGCCACCACCACCTTCGTCCCTTCCTCATCGTTGCGCGTTCCCCGTCCGTTTCGTGTTCAATCAATCAATCGCGTTATTATTGCTCTTACTGTTAGGTTACATTGTAAACTGTAGCTCATTTTGCCAGACCTTAAAACAACAAAACGCTCTCTCTGACGGCGGCTTCGCTTTTTGTGGATTGCATGGGGCAAACGAAGCAATAACAAAATGAGTTAAAAAGTAACCAAGAACCCCAAATTCCAAGGAAGAAGTGTGGTTGTATGAATGAACCACCACATCGATGTAGTGCTTACGCTGTGTGGCACCAATGCGAGGTACGAGTGGTAGATTTTCACCGATGATCGTTTTGCTTCTGCAAATGATGCACATGGTAGGATAAACAACAACCGTATTCTCTGCTGGCTGCTGACGATTGAGTAGAACCTGAAGAATGAAACTGGGGTACAACGGCGGCAGCGACAAGTACGACGAACAACAGGGCAGGCCGCGGTAGTGGTGTTGCTGTTACGGTGCAAATAGCGACTGTTGTAGCTGCGGCTGCAGAGTGATGTGGTGTGGATCGGGAGTGTTTGTTTTTTGCTACGATGAAACATGAAACATGTCTTCCTTTATCTATACTATGAGAATGCAGCTAATTTGACTTAAATTATGTGTGTACTACTACGGGGGGGGCGCGGGTACGATAACGCTTCTTCTTCAATGAGTCAGTTGGTACACAACAAACATCTATGGAAATGCACGCAAAGGTAAAGGTACGGCGGAGATTACGGTGATGATGGATGCAATGAAACTGGGAACTGGGACATGAAGAGTGGGGTATGAGACAGTGAGTGAGTGAGTGAGTGAGTGTCTTAAGTATGTTCTTTCTAGTATGGATCCTCCACAAGTCTAGATAAACTGCACATATCATCAGAATTTGGTTGGATGTTACTGCGATCTTGTTCGGTTTTGCTGTGAGTTTTTCTTACATTTGTTGCGCGCTCCCTGCTATCTGTCTCGCTACGATAGGAAACTCCAACGGTGTGATATCCTACATGTTGGTATTGTTTGCGCTTCTTCTGTTCTTGAATGCTTGAATCATTTGCAATTGTTGTTATTTTTAAGAGATAATTCGCTTTTTCCACGCGTGTGTGTATGTGTGTATTATTTTATGAATAAATGATGTTTTATTTCACTCCTTGTGTTTTTTCAATGAATTCCTATTCCTCGCTCTTCTCTTTCCATCCTGATGGTCCTACGTACGTAAGTGCAGCAATCGAGAGTTCTTCTTCTTCTTCTTCTGCCTGTACTACTCATTTCATTGTAGTCCTGTGTTTACGTGCTAGTCTCTCTATCTGTCTTCTCTGGAAATGTTGGTTATATGCTGCTGCCGGGACTGGATATTTTTCACACTTCGATTGCTGGGAGTGGATCGATCATTCGCAAGAAATTCTTCCTTCATTCCATCCCTTTTGCTCTATGTCTGTGTTGTGTGTATATTTCTTATGTTTATTTTCTTATTTCTTAATGCTTATCTCTTATCTTCCTCTTTTAATTAATAAAATAAACTCACACATAAAACGAGACGCGCGCAAATTACGACACGTCTTGGTCTTCGACATCCTGGATCTGTTCCTTCTGTTCACCTTCTCCTGCAAAGCGAATGAGAGGGAAGAATAACATGACAAAACCCAAACCGGAATTAGTAAAACGTACACAACAATATCATTGAAAATATTCGATTAAAACGGACGCTACAACAGTAGCACAACTTCATACTACTATCGAGTGGTAGAGGATAGGGCAGCAGAAAAGAGATATTGCAAGTTTATAATAAATCTTACCGTCACCCTGCATGTCGGATGTCCATAAGGTGAGGTTGTCTCGAAGCAACTGCATAATTAGCGTTGAATCTTTGTAGCTTTCTTCGCTCAGAGTATCCAGTTCGGCAATAGCATCGTCGAATGCTGCTTTCGCTAGACGGCAGGCACGATCCGGAGAGTTCAGGATTTCGTAATAAAATACCTATGTAGAAACAAAGAAAAACAAGGGGCCATTAGCACACAAGTTCTTTGTTTTCTTTTTTCCTTCTTCCATCTTTCCATCAAAAGCGTCTGAATGTACTTACTGAGAAATTCAAAGCCAATCCCAATCGGATCGGATGCGTTGGTGGAAGGTCAGTCATAGCGATATCACTGGCAGCCTTGTATGCAACTAGCGAGTTTTCGGCGGCGTCCTTGCGATCTCCGCCGGTTGCAAATTCGGCCAGATAACGGTGATAATCGCCCTTCATCTTGTAGTAAAACACCTTGCTTTCACCGGTCGTTGCGCACGGGATCAGATGCTTATCGAGCACCTCGAGAATATCTGAGCAGATATCGCGCAGTTCCTTCTCGACTTGTGAGCGGTAGTTCTTGATCATTTCGAGCTTCTCCTCTACTGCCTAAGGTGCATATCAAGAGAATAAAGCAAAAATGATAATATTGTAGTCGGCATATGCCTTCATACCGGTTTGGTTTGTTGATTTCATCACATTTATAGCAATAATACACACCTTGTTCTCTTCCTTCTGCTCTATCGAAGAGATTATCCTCCAGGAAGCGCGTCGTGCACCGATGACGTTTTTGTAAGCCACCGACAGAAGGTTCCTTTCCTCCACTGTCAGTTCCACATCCATGGATGCAACTTTCTTCATGGCTTCAACCATTTCTAGGACAGACAATAACAAACGGTGACATACTGATCAGTAAGCTACACAATACAATGTTACGACTGAGGTGGACCCAACCCATCGCCTTCATTTCTTACGTGGACAGCCATCTATTCTACACATGATTTGTTTGTTGGACACTTGTCCATAGTGGAAAAGCGCTGCCTACAAAGGAAGAGCCGGAAATGGTACACGGCCATGCGCAACGGCTGTTTCCAAATGGCAGTAACGATGCGAGAAAACCTTTTTAGATTTCATTCAAACGATCAATTTACCGTTCACATTATTTGTTCATAAGCGTAAATATTATTAACGAAATTTTTGCTTAGTAGCTTCTAGCGCACGTGTATGATTACCGTGTAACGGAGACATGTAAGAGAAATTATTCATTTGATTTGTTTTGGGTTGCTGATTGGAACGTTGCGCTCCTTTCCTTACTTACAAAGGTTTCTATTCAAGCATCATTCAGAGACGTAATATCATAATTATTCCAGAACAGTGATCACTAGTGCAATCATAGAGAAAAATTCTCATTAATTGTCCTAACGCAGGCGCATATACTACACATTCAGCCTTATTATCTGTTTTATAGTAGGGGAACAATGTAAGACAAATCAATCCATACATACTGACACGCAAGTTTCCAGCTAGAAACTAAAGCCACTATAAAGATTTTGTGAAATGTGTGAGTATTAGCTCAATTTTTGCGTTATCATTAACCACCAGGTAAGACGACACGACGACAAGGGTACTTCGGGCCGGTTCTCCAACATCTTAAGAAGATCTGAGAGCTGTTACGCTACGTTACCAGCCGCCGTGGCTTCAGAGTGACATTGGCCAACAAAATAGCCGCCAGCGATTCGTTGCGAACGTGCCGAATGAACAGTTTGCTTCTCATTCGCATTCGCTCTGAGCTCATCGCATGGAGGTAGGACAGGATAGCAAAGTACACTCACACATGCTTACGCACCAAAGCAAGACACGTTACGTTTGCGTCTTCGAACGATTGCACTGCTGGGGCACATATTCTGATCTTATGACACAGTAAGAACATTTAACCTAGCTGAGCCCACGCAGAAGGGAGGGAGTTTGGTATTTTTAAAATCATCAACTCATAAATACTTGTATAAATAAATGCACGAAAAAGGTGTTTCCACGTTTTCCGCGCCAGCTACGCAACAGAAACACACTACACACACACATACAAACACTTATTCTCCACGCATTTTAGCCGCCGGAAAAAGCCGCTAACCAGAAAAAACGCACACACACAAGTGAACAAAAGCGATATTTACGCACACCGCCGACCGGCGTTACTGAACACCGGACGGTCTCGGCCAATGGAACGAGCGAAGCAGCGCGACACTGTTCTCTCACTGCTCACATATCTCTGCTGGACTCTGTTAGCCCATAAATAATGTAACCGCCCGCATACTATCTATCTTTCATGATTCTGACGTATTTTACTAAACTAAACTAAATTTAATAATAACAACTTCTTCATAAAGCATGCCGCCATCGGCTTTCAATATGTACCACCACCACCACCACCCACCACCACCATTGTTGTAACTGTACAAGGAAACATTTTGAACTTTTGTAATATTCAATAATTCTTTTCGTGTATGCAATATTTGAACAACGTTCCAGCATCTTGGACAACAATCACGTACGATTTGGATCAGGTGAAGCATAATAGATATCGCATTGTGTGTTAAAAACGCAAACCAACGAGTGACAAAGATCATGTCAACGTCCACTTGACTTTCCACACAGTACTGTGCCTGTGACCAATTACGCAATAGCAGAGTGGGAGCAAAAATATGTTTTTCTTAAATCCTTAAAAGAATTTCGAGTACTGTTGAATGGTGATGTCGATGCCGCTCTGTTTAATAATCTCAACATTTGCAATAATAGTTTTTCTCCGTAACCCCCCGCACACAAAGCTTCAGAGATATTTTAAGCTTCAAATTCTATCGTGAGCTGCCGTGGTTGATGACTTTCGAACAACAAATTATTACTATTCTCCATAAAATACAAAATCTGCGCAACGGCGTCATCCTTCATAAATTATTTTCCAAATTTCTGATTACTGTAGTAGCAATGACCTTTTAATATATTTGAATATTGCAAGATGTGCTTAAGAAAAGTAAAAATGTGCAGTAATAAAAGATTTGTTCCTCAAAAATCAGAATTTTTGAAAGAAATCCTCTTCTACTTGCAACCATATCCATATACAGCCACATTAAATTACACTATACTACTGTACTGTGCTCTGCATATCCGCCATTTATGCTTATCTCGTCGACTGATAGGAATCGACAAAACCCAAATCAATTCATTCATTTGGAAAGAGATAAGTTCTAATCAATATGCGCGTTCTGCGCTCCTACAACAACCATATCTATCAGACAGACAATTAATTTATTTATTTTGTGATTGAAAACGCCTGTCCAAATCAAAGTATTGTGTTTTACATAATCAACATGCATTGAGAGCCACACCCAAATAAGCCACCGTTGAAAAAATAGTAGCAAAGGATAACTCCCGGCGGCAGTCAAAAGATAGTTTAACTATGATTGAGCCATGTTTCTTGCATGTTTTCGCCAAGTGACATCGTTAAAACTATTAGTTCTTTTTAACGAGTAAAACACATCTTCGGGAGGTCTCGGTATGCCTTTTATGACTTTATATGGCTTAGTTTTACCCTTCGTTGAAGTACAGGGTACGGACTCCGTACTACGGAGTGCACAGCGTACGATGTGTGATAGTCTGGACGGGATTTGATACCCGTCAGTCCTGCCGCCGTGTGAAGACCGACGCCACACCATCTCTGCCACGCATTTTAGCCGCCGGAAAAAGCCGCTAACCAGAAAAACGCACACACACAAGTGAACAAAAGCGATATTTACGCACACCGCCGACCGGCGTTACTGAACACCGGACGGTCTCGGCCAATGGAACGAGCGAAGCAGCGCGACACTGTTCTCTCACTGCTCACATATCTCTGCTGGACTCTGTTAGCCCATAAATAATGTAACCGCCCGCATGCTATCTATCTTTCAAGATTCTGACGTATTTTACTAAACTAAACTAAATTTAATAATAACAACTTCTTCATACAGCATGCCGCCATCGGTTTTCAATATGTACCACCACCACCACCATTGTTGTAACTGTACAAGGAAACATTTTGAACTTTTGTAATACTCAATAATTCTTTTCATGTATGCAATATTTGAACAACGTTCCAGCATCTTGGACAACAATCACGTACGATTTGGATCAGGTGAAACATAATAGATATCGCATTGTGTGTTAAAAACGCAAACCAACGAGTGACAAAGATCATGTCAACGTCCACTTGACTTTCCACACAGTACTGTGCCTGTGACCAATTACGCAATAGCAGAGTGGGAGCAAAAATATGTTTTTCTTAAATCCTTAAAAGAATTTCGAGTACTGTTGAATGGTGATGTCGATGCCGCTCTGTTTAATAATCTCAACATTTGCAATAATAGTTTTTCTCCGTAACCCCCCGCACACAAAGCTTCAGAGATATTTTAAGCTTCAAATTCTATCGTGAGCTGCCGTGGTTGATGACTTTCGAACAACAAATTATTACTATTCTCCATAAAATACAAAATCTGCGCAACGGCGTCATCCTTCATAAATTATTTTCCAAATTTCTGATTACTGTAGTAGCAATGACCTTTTAATATATTTGAATATTGCAAGATGTGCTTAAGAAAAGTAAAAATGTGCAGTAATAAAAGATTTGTTCCTCAAAAATCAGAATTTTTGAAAGAAATCCTCTTCTACTTGCAACCATATCCATATACAGCCACATTAAATTACACTATACTACTGTACTGTGCTCTGCATATCCGCCATTTATGCTTATCTCGTCGACTGATAGGAATCGACAAAACCCAAATCAATTCATTCATTTGGAAAGAGATAAGTTCTAATCAATATGCGCGTTCTGCGCTCCTACAACAACCATATCTATCAGACAGACAATTAATTTATTTATTTTGTGATTGAAAACGCCTGTCCAAATCAAAGTATTGTGTTTTACATAATCAACATGCATTGAGAGCCACACCCAAATAAGCCACCGTTGAAAAAATAGTAGCAAAGGATAACTCCCGGCGGCAGTCAAAAGATAGTTTAACTATGACTGAGCCATGTTTCTTGCATGTTTTCGCCAAGTTACATCGTTAAAACTATTAGTTCTTTTTAACGAGTAAAACACATCTTCGGGAGGTCTCGGTATGCCTTTTATGACTTTATATGGCTTAGTTTTACCCTTCGTTGAAGTACGGGGTACGGAGTGCACAGCGTACGATGTCTGGACGGGATTTGATACCCGTCAGTCCTGCCGCCGTGTGAAGACCGACGCCACACCATCTCTGCACCAAGAACTCTATCACACTCTCCAAAATCAAATTCAGTATTTGAAACTGTATGCTACAATAAAATGGCATGGCCATAAAAAACCATAACCCTACTAGTGGCACGACAACAGCAGTGGCCTTGGGTGTATCAAATTATCATCAATTTGGACATGTTCTGTTGAGAAAATAATTTAGCCAACAACATCAAAAGCTAGCTCTCGTATATGCTCACCTTTCCGTGTAATTTTTGTATGAGTAACACACCTAAATCAGCCCATCTACTGTTCGGCTGCCTCTCTACATTTTTTAAAGAATTGCTATGCAACTGCATACTCAAAAGCAGTATGGAACATTGGTGCATTCACAAATGGTCAACAACAAACATGGTGTACTAACATAAATTTCAGAGGGTTTAACAAAATGGACTCATACCAGAAAAAACTGATGAACTAGTCACGCAGAACGAACAAATAGCACATACAACAATACATGCACACCCCTCTTTCGCAACTATAGAACATTGTACGTGGTTCAATCAATCGCCCAATACTCGTTTCACTCTCTCGCTCGTGTGTGAAAAAAACACGATTAACTCAAAATGTAAGTTTAAACAACAAATCAGGGGATGCTTCTGAATTTTTTTTTTTCGAGCATCAAACTGTATGCTACAATAAAATGGCATGGCCATAAAAAACCATAACCCTACTAGTGGCACGACAACAGCAGTGGCCTTGGGTGTATCAAATTATCATCAATTTGGACATGTTCTGTTGAGAAAATAATTTAGCCAACAACATCAAAAGCTAGCTCTCGTATATGCTCACCTTTCCGTGTAATTTTTGTATGAGTAACACACCTAAATCAGCCCATCTACTGTTCGGCTGCCTCTCTACATTTTTTAAAGAATTGCTATGCAACTGCATACTCAAAAGCAGTATGGAACATTGGTGCATTCACAAATGGTCAACAACAAACATGGTGTACTAACATAAATTTCAGAGGGTTTAACAAAATGGACTCATACCAGAAAAAACTGATGAACTAGTCACGCAGAACGAACAAATAGCACATACAACAATACATGCACACCCCTCTTTCGCAACTATAGAACATTGTACGTGGTTCAATCAATCGCCCAATACTCGTTTCACTCTCTCGCTCGTGTGTGAAAAAAACACGATTAACTCAAAATGTAAGTTTAAACAACAAATCAGGGGATGCTTCTGAATTTTTTTTTTTCGAGCATCAGAGTATCGATTTGTGCCCACACAAGAACAATTCATCGTGGTTACCTACTTACAGCAGACCGCTACTCAAAACCCGGTTTTCTTCAACAATACGCGCACCGATTTCGGCCAACTACCATGTGTATTCACATGAACCCTTTATCCTTTTATCTGCGGTTTTCAGCTCTCGGGACCCTGTTTGAGTTCAAATCACAACTGGACCTAGCCTCTTTCCTTAAGAACACGGTGAATTAGTTCCTTAGAATGGGGGAGTTCAAATCTTTGTTAGTCATCACTCAGATAAGGTCAGGATAAAAATAATATGTAATAGTTGTAGAAACAAAAAAAAAACGTAAACTTTAAATTACGAATGAGGATACGAACTAGTCTGGAACTAAGTGTAAAAATGCAATCATAGTATTTGCTCAATGGTTAAGACCCGTGTTTGTAACAAAAGTGATATGAATATTCCTTCTTTTATAAACTATGCAACTCTTGCATTCATATTCGTGACACATTTGGCTTCAACGTATTCTTCGCAGGAGCAAGATGTAAGTAATTGAAAACTAACATAAGTTTCATATTTCACCTAGCCAGTTAGTGCTAAAGGATTGTGTGATATTCACCCCGATTGCGCTTCAGCAGTTCAGCTTTTCCACTTTTCTTTCAAAAAGCTTCGGAGAAAGCGCAAGAGGCAGCAATATACATTTTGGATCTGTACGGATGATCTGGAAATGGACCTGCGCAGTGAACCAAATGGCTCACCATCAAAATCTTCACGTCACAGCCTATTTGGACTTCACTCTTGCTTAGGTTGCACCACCATGATTTTTTTTTCAACCAGCAGCGTGTGGGGTATGACGACCGTAAATCAGGATTTTTTTTTTCGCTAGCTAGTAGGTTACGACACATAGTAGTACAATGTATATGTGTGTAATCCTTTCGCCATGACAATTACCTTCTTAATCACCCACCACACAACACATCAGATTTCTTCCGATGTTCCGAATATAAAAAATTGTAAGATGTTCTGCTCAGGATGCTTGCTTTCCACGCCCACAAACTAATTGAATTTAACTTTATCTTTATGAAACTCTTCAGTTGCCAACTGCAATAAACCTTAGTAGCCATACATTTTAAAGAACGTTCATAGAAAAGAAGTTCTTCTTTTCGCACCTGACACGCGCCCACTCCTTTAGGGGGTAACACAGCGCACACCTCACACAAGCCCAATATGGCAAGTGTTTGCGTGTGAGTGTAGGAGTCTTTACTATCCTAACTTCCACACAATCTCTGCACGATTAGTGTGAAAAATATCGGATTTTTAAAATTCATATCCAAATCTGGCACACTAGCAATCCAGATTCACGTAACATAGGATGATGTCAGGAAATCATCAAATTCCGAACGGAAAAAAAATGCAGCAGTAGCAACGAATCACGCCAATCGGTGAGCCTCATTTTCAATTGCGCGAATTTTGCTGGTAGTGGTGGACTTGATTCTACAGAGGCAAGCATGCCTAGCACATCTGCACATACGCCGTCGTTTACAGGAGTTGCTGATGAAGAACTAACACCAATGGTGCTTGTTTTCTGTGTGTGAGAACGTTCACGTCTTGCGCAAATGTATTAGTACAAGTCTATGTTCTCTTGCTTTTTCAGTCCTTCCTTCCTAACCGGAACCCGAATACCGGATGGCAGAAAAAACGCGTTTTGAAGATCTACCACATTTTACCTGTGTACCCTGATCGCTAAATTGATTGTACCCTCAATTTCATTGAACTGATCTCGATCTACATTCTAAATACATATATTACCACACCCCATTCTCAAGTTAATAAATGCATCCACCCACCCAGATGCCTTAACTAAAAAAGTATCCGAAAATTGCACTCGCTTCTGTGTTCGGAAGCCGTACATCAAAATTTGCTCCCCAATATGACGCATCAAGTTCAAATGAAAATTTATAAGAGTACTCGTACTCTCCGGTATCATATTCACACTCCTCTTTTATGTGCTTTGGTGGTGGCTGGCTCCCAATACAAGCAGCTGCCCTTCATCGATTTTTCTCCTTTCCATTACCACCCGTCTACCCCATAGAGCTCGGCCTTTTTTTCTTGTCAATTTTTTCTTCTTAACCCTGCTCCTCTCCAGCATCGTTGTCTCGCATCCACAACAGCTTATTCGAGCGTTGCATACATCTACAATTTCAACTCCGGATCAAGCTACTTCACATTATACGCTCCGAGCGCTCTCATATACTTTTTCTCTTTTACACCACTGGGCCCGCAAGCACGTTGCTAACTGCTGCTGCCCGTCGCTAAAACATTCCCGCGCATACTCTTTTCCAACAGTGTAGCTGCCTCACTCAGCTCATTGCTATCCCCCATCTAACCGTTTCTTTTTATCTTCTCCAACAGACCAAATTCTTCCTGAGGTTGTCTCCTCTTATTCCTGTTCATTTCCACACTACACCTAGCTTTCTACCACCTATCCACACGCACACACACATACACACATACGCGCGCACACACTCCAAGCACTCATACACTCACACATTCACACACATTTCATGAGCTCATCAGCGCGCGCGTACCGAATCACACTCACACAATTAAGTTCAAAACTCCGCAAAGGAGCCTGCTTTTCGCTCTCTCTCGAATGTGACCCACACCAAATTTTCAATGCTTTTTCCACACCACCGACTTTTTATCGGCAATTTTTCCGAAAATTGAGACCATATCCCAATTTACGGCAGCTCCATCGCTTATGCGAATCACGAAAATTGCATGCGGCGTGTCCAGTGGCGCGGCGGCAGATTTGGCATCTCGCACACATGCACACAGTCGCGAGACGACTCATCGCCACTTTGTCTTCGCTGAACAACGGTTATTTCTTGGAAGGAAAAAAAAGATGATTTCCGCTACATCTCAGCAAACCGAGCCAGGACGAATTTTTTCACGCAACAATTTCCATCTGCCGGTGCTGACCGCAAGCTCAACTTGCGGTACGGGAAAAAAGGTTTTCCAATTCACACTCCAACCCTGACTCCTCCCAGTATATGCGGCAAATTGGAGAGGCCGTTTCATGATAGCGTGTGCAAAAGTGTGGTCCCCCGGGAAGAAATTTTATCGTTTCGCACTTACCATCGTACCGCTCGGCCTGCTCTGCCAGCTTCGCCTTGTAGATGTTATTTTCGCGTTCCGACATGGCTGCAATTCTAGAGTCGGTTTTTTCAAGTTCAGGAGATCTTCCTTACGGGTTTCTAGATCGCGCACGAGAAAGACGACGACTACCACGAGCGAACTCTCTAAATGGACTAACAAAATGGCTGCCAACTGGGACCTACTCACGCACGACCACAACCTCAGCCTTGTTCACCTTTGCTGTCAAACTTCGCATCAAGTGATCAAGCTTCGAGCATGTTCGGCTGCATTCGTGCTGGTATAAAAATCCAAGTGGCAGCTTCACCGGGCCAAGGTTTAGCATACTGTCGGTGACAGTTCAACCCACTCAAGGTGTATAGATGCATTGTTTTTTTTACCGCGAAATTTGTATTCATAATCTCTCTTTACTCTTGTTGCGACCGGTTCCATACATATCCCAACAATGAGGTACGGACAGCTCGTAATGGGACCAGCCGGAAGTGGCAAGGTTAGTGATACACTCTACACTTTTCGTTCGTACCTTGCTTTTTCATTTTCGTTTTCATTTTAGTCCACATACTGTGCGACAATGCAACGGCATGGCTTTGACGATAAGCGGATGATAAAAGTGGTCAATTTGGACCCTGCCGCGGAACATTTCGACTACCAGCCCTACTTGGACATTCGAGATCTGATCCAGTTGGACGATGCTATGGAAGATGAGGAGCTGCATTACGGTCCGAATGGGGGATTGATTTTTTGCATCGAGTACCTCATCGAGCATTCCGATTGGCTTCGAGATCAGCTGTGCGGTGTCGGTTCCGATGATGAGGATGATGCACCGGGTACCGAGGAACCGGATGATGATTACGTGCTTTTCGATATGCCTGGCCAGATAGAACTGTACACGCATCTGAAAGCAGGTCACGCATTGGCACGATTGCTAGAATCGTGGAACTTCCGCCTTTGCTCGGTATTCCTCGTGGACTCACAGTTTATGATTGATGGGGCAAAATTTTTGTCCGGCACGATGGCCGCATTGAGTGTGATGGCCAACATGGAACTACCGCACGTGAATGTACTGAGTAAAATGGATTTGCTCAGCAAGGGACACCGCGGGCAGATGGACAAATATCTCGATCCAGATGCGCACGCCCTGCTCGGTGAAGTTACAAGCGAATCTGCCTGGGGGCGCAAATACCGCAAGTTGTCGGAAACAATCGGTATGCTGATTGAAGACTTCAGCTTGGTTCGTTTCACTCCGCTCAACATCAACGACGAGGAGAACGTGGCCGATTTGTTGCTAATGATTGATAACGTCATACAGTATGGCGAGGATGCGGACGTGAAGGTGCGAGATTTTGATCCACCAGAGGCGGACGAAGTGGAGGACGACAGTCGATACTATCGGGACGAATAAATAGACACCGTCAGTTTTTTGTTTTCCTCCTAAGATGCGTTTATATTCTCCTTGCAGTTCAATAAATTTAACGATATATAGGATTATTTACATGAGTTCTGACTGATCGTGCGCGTCTCCGGATTATGGCTCTTTAAAATTGGTGCCTAGATTTTCATACCTTAATAAAGAGCAGATGATACTTTAAACATCCAAACTAGTCGGCCGCCGGATCAAACATTGTCATCTCCATCGTTTTTGTTGTTTTTAGTATTTGGTTTCGTTGATGTCGATGTCGTCGTCGTATTGGTCGAAGTGGACGAGGGAACCATTTCATCGCCCGCTCCTCCACCGGAAGATGGTGTCTTCGAGGACGTACCAAGACTGGCGTTCGTGTCGTCAATATTGCCGGTTCCGCTATTATCATCAGGTTTGCTTTCGAGCGAAAACGGTGGAATACGGCAATCGAACATGTGGCCATCTTCACGCTCCATACGGAACGTTCCCCACATGTGACCGCTGGGCGCTTGTAAACTGACGTGCGAGCTGTACTGAAACGCGGGTAGGCGAGGGCTCAAAATGGGTTCCTGACCGACCACACCTCGTCCGCGAACTGTTTCCAGTGTTCCTGATAGTGAAAATATTCTCCAATGTCTCTCCCGCAACTGTACGCTTAACTCGCCTAGATTTTCTAATCGAATACAGTAGCGCCACTAGAAAAAAAACGAGAACGATTAGCTTCAACAAACGTTTGCATATGAAGAATTCATCATCATCACCCAGTAGACTGAAGCCGCCGGAGTTTCTCTACAGCCCATGTAGAACGGAATGACCGTTACACGTATGCCTTCCGTCGTTTCCTTGTGCACATCGGATAGCTCTAGCCACGGATGATTCTTCTTCTGCCATGCACGCAGTGTCTCCTGCGCCACGAACGGCGGCTCCTTGTCCGGCTGGTGAGCCAGGAATTTATCGAACAACTCGTGCTGTAAAGGATGTTGTTCGCCAGAGCTGTACGGTAGTATGTCCTCATGAGCCACGTAATCCAGGCCGGGAATAGCGTACAGACTTCGGCTCGATTCTTGGTTTCCCAAAAACGTTACCGCTTCTGTTTGAGCACGTATATACGGACAGTCTCGCTGATCGATCAACACCTGGTAGAACGTGTGCGTTTTCTTCTGCACCTCTTTGCTTGTATTGCTTGTACCTGCAGCACCACTTTCGGTCGATTCCGAAGAGACACTTTCCAGCTGATTGCCCTTGGATTGGTTCGGCAAGTCACGGTCGTACACTCTGGCCAGCCAGGGAAATAGAATGACACCGCGGTACCCAAATACGCGGTGAAGGAATAATTGGCCCGTTTCATATTTGCCCTGAGCCTTCGGCAATTCAAGTCTGCCTACCTCGGCCAATCTGCAACGTAAATAATTATATAACTTAAAGGAACTGCATTTTAAACAGAGTGCATTTTCTAAATCGTTCGCCTGATGCTGTCAGAGACTTTTATGTCCTGGCAACAAGCAAACCAGCGCTTTACGCACTATAGCTTTGGTAGCTTCACAAACATTACACCATCTTACCGTGTGTTGTGATAAATAGATACTGAAAACAAACGAACAACCAAATTGAACCCTGGACGGAAATGGCAAAGGGAGTACGCCTTGGACATTAGCGGACTCATCGTCGGGGGAACTCTGGAGTACGACTTGGCCGGGCAGGACTACGATTATCGAGAAAGCTGCTTCAAAATTGCGACTACGTAGTGCAAATAGTGAAATTTAATAGTAACTTTATTACTATCGCTATTGCACACACAATCTTTTTTCAATGCACAACACAATCGATGAAATAAAACGTCAAACGTTTCCTTGACGTTTGCCCTGCCGACCGTTTGCAATATGTGGTGGAGGGGTTCGTACAAAGATGAAAAGAGTGTTGTGTAGTATCATTTCTCAGCTCTTTTTACTACACAGACTTGTATTGGCTCGCAATAAAGACGCAGAATCGTTCACGTCGATGCGCTGTGCAGTAGAGAAGCGTAAACATCATCGTGCGTGTGTTTGTGGAATGCCCAACAGCTAGCGGCTTGTTGACTGCTGAAAAGAAAACGAACAGAGAAGCGGATTATTTTTACTAAAAGAAAAATACGATTTTCGCAATGGCATTAAAGACTTACGGCGATAAACCGATAAGTTTCCAGGTAGAGGAAAATGGCGAATACTATTGTGTCGGATCGGAGGTAAGTGGGCACAGTTTGTGCACGATTCACAATCCTCGTTCGCTACTGAAATGGTGATGTTTGCAGGTTGGAAATTACTTGCGGCTCTTCAGGGGCAGCTTGTACAAGAAGTATCCGGGCATGTCCCGGCGCTTACTGACCAATGAAGAGCGTAAACGATTGTTGGACTCCGGCATCAGCAACCATCTGCTGTCCAGTTCCGTTTCGTTGCTAAAAGCGACAGAAGTGCAGGACGTACTCGATGGAAACGATGAAAAGTATAAGGCCGTGTCGGTGCACACGTCCGAGCCGCCGGCGCCTCGGGAAAGCAAATCCAGCAAGAAGCAACCACCGTGGGTGCCAACAATGCCCAATTCGAGCCATCTAGACGCAGTACCGCAAGCAACACCGATTAATCGAAATCGCGTGTACAACAAAAAAGTGCGCACGTTCCCGATGTGCTTCGATGATACGGATCCGACGCTGAATGTGGAGAATGCATCTCAGACCGAAATTTTGGTTCCCATTCGCTTGGACATGGAAATCGAAGGGCAAAAGCTGCGGGACACGTTTACGTGGAATCGGAACGAGTCCATGATAACACCGGAACAATTTGCCGAAGTGTTATGTGACGATTTGGACCTCAACCCAACGCCCTTTGTGCCGGCAATCGCAGCCGCCATTCGTCAGCAGATTGAGGCTTACCCGAATGAGCCGGTCGTACTGGAGGAAGGTTCAGATCAGCGGGTTTTGGTGAAGCTGAACATTCACGTCGGAAACACATCGCTAGTGGACCAGGTTGAGTGGGACATGGCGGAGAAAGAAAATAATCCGGAGGAGTTTGCCATTAAGCTGTGTGCAGAGTTGGGATTGGGAGGAGAGTTTGTTACGGCCATCTCCTACTCCATCCGTGGACAATTGTCGTGGCATCAGCGTACCTACGCATACAGTGAAACTCCCCTGGCCACGGTAGAGGTACCGTTCCGGACACCGAGCGAGGCAGATCAGTGGGCCCCATTCCTCGAGACGCTTACCGATGCAGAAATGGAGAAGAAGATACGTGACCAGGATCGGAACACGCGACGCATGCGACGTTTGGCTAACACATTTACCTAAGCCGGCCGGAATGGGCTTTAATCAAACTTCTCATCAATCATCTACCTATCTGACTAATCCTTTTATGTATTTGCGCGTGGTGACATAAGTATAAATAAAAATTGAATCAATACACACCACAATGATTTAAACGATTTACTTCAGCCGAGCTTTAGTCGTTTGGTAAGTGTGAAAATTCCTGTTCACTATCGCTGTCGTCTCCGTACTGGTGAGCATTGCGTCGGGAGCGCAACATTCGAATAATATCAACTGCGGTAAGCGGCTCGTCTTCGTCAGTCAAGAGCTCCAGGTTGCAACTATTCGATTCCGTCATTTGAGCAGTTTCATTGTCCTTTCGAATTGTTTCCGGTGCAGTATGTCGTTCCGCTTCTATGAAAGCTTTATTGTCCGGGGATAAGTCTTCGGTTCTGTTCAGCGTTTCGTTGTCTTCTGAAACAAAATCAGTTTAACAATAAAATATTCCCATTCATCGATATTTTTATAATAATCAAAAAACAACTAACTTGCATTACTATGAAGTGCCTCCATTCCAACTATCGTGGTATCAAGATCGCCAGATTGCCCACAGTCCATGTGAGCGCCTGCTGTAACGGTTGTTTCTCCTTCAATTGTTGGGATTTCTAGATGACGGTTTGGGAATTGGGTTATCAAACACTTTTTTCAACGCAACGAAATCTAACTGAAACACTCACCAACAACGTTTTGCACCATCAAGCTTCCCTTAAATGTTATCCTATCGTATGTGACCAACGTGTTATTTTGAACCAGTGCTGGTCCGTATCGAAGGTCTTGTGTTTCAATACCTAAAAACATACAAACGTGTAATGTACAATATTTCGAACTCTTGACCTCGCTTGTGAAACGTTTTTAACATACCTGCAATACACCCGGAGGCTGTTAAATATTCCGTAGATTGGTAATTAGTGTCGACCATTACAATATCTTCGCTAGGTGTTGCAATGCGGCTTTCCATAACATCCACTTTGCAACTTGCACATTCGTTGCTCTCCATTTTCTGTAGTGGTACTTCCGGAACCGGAATTATGGTTTTTTCAGTGTGAGTGACTATTTCGCTCAACATACTGCTGGCTTCATTCAGTTGTACGGGATACTGTTGCTCATCAACTGTGCTCATTTTATCTTCTGTCTTTCCATCGTGAAAGGTGCTTATACTATCAGGTGTTTGGCGTGAATAATGCCCAGCACAAACAGGCGTTTCTTCTGGAGACGAAACGTGTGCCACAGCGTTCATCAGCTGC
The DNA here is from genome assembly GCA_002091835.1 of Anopheles maculatus. Taxonomy (NCBI): domain Eukaryota; kingdom Metazoa; phylum Arthropoda; class Insecta; order Diptera; family Culicidae; genus Anopheles; species Anopheles maculatus. Next base: position 26,655 of record KZ062349.1, read on the forward strand.
TGTTGCACGAACGATATTTCTTCTGGAACTTGGATTATAGTATGTGGGATCGTATTTGGTAGTACGCTGCTATTCGCACCCATAGGGATACTATCGGGTGTGGGATCCATCGCAGGGCTTTGTTGCTCGACTTCGAGTTGTATTACATTGTTAGCAGGTTTTATGGATCTTCTCACCTTGATGGGCGTAAGGTTAGATTGTAGGACTTTGCTACTAATTTCTGGGTCTTTAATAATAGTTGCCGTTGTTACTAGTGGTTCGGATAAATACTGCTGACATTTTAGCTTAGTTTCCTGACTCTTTAAATTGGAGCTGCAGCTGTTGTTCGAAACGACCGGAAGATCCTTTGGATCAATTATTGTTATACTTGTAACGAGGTTTAACCTGCTATCATCAACAGTTGACAGGGATGTTTCACTTGCATCTCCTGCATGTTCCGGGAGCAACGAAGCACAATACGATAAGTTCGACAGTTTATCCATGCCCATCGGTATAATAAAATTTTCCGTCGACTTGTGCTGCAATTGAGTCGTAGTTTTGCTATTGTTTTCACTGTCTATTTTCGGGGGATTGTCGTCTCGTCCATGGCACGATTGTTCTCCACTCTCAAGCGTTACATCGTCAATGTTCAACATCATAAGAAGCATGGTCCAGTGGAATATCTTACGAAACCGCTCAACAAACACTGCTATCGCTTGGTCGTACGAGGCTGCGTCAAACGAGCGAACTTTTTTGGTTTTTTGTTCGACTAATGTTTGCTTCGAAGGTTCACTGCAAGCGTTCAGGCAAATGCCCCGCAAACCTAGCACCGTGTTGAAGCTCGGAGGAATGCGACAGAAGAGCATCGCATCCCCCGCTAGTGTCATCTTGGGACGCATAATCGACACAAGCTTGGGCCAATCTAAAGGACAATGCAATATCGTTTTCAACAGCGCTTCATCTTTCACGTGCAGTAAGCCACCTGCCATAGGCACGTTTTCAGACGACGGCTCTTGAAATCCTTCTAAAAGATAGAGCAAGATCTTCGTTCCCGCAAACACGTGATTGTGTCTCGCGTCGACCGCCAGCTTGTAACCGAACTTGTACCGAAAGCTAAACTTCATCTGTTCGTTTAAACCGCACTCGATCGCAGACGATCGACTTAACTCGAACGCTTCGCCCGGTTTCTGTGCAGTCTTTGGAGTGCTTTTGATTTCTACAATGGTTTTAATCCAATTCTTGTCCGTTACACTGGAGGAAAGCTTTTTCTTTTCTCTCCTCGGTACATTCTCGAGCGTCGCGTTTGGATGTCGCTCGAGAAACTTTTCGATGGTGTAGTATCGTGTGCGGCAGCTGAGACGCGAATGGTTGCCAAGATATTTGGAGCAGTCAGCCCAAGAAATTTTTTGGGCACCCTCCTCGGTAAGATGTTCTGCAATGTAGGTCATCAGGCGTTTATCCTCTTCCAGGCTCCAGCCTACGTGTGTGTTGACGAAGCGCAGTGTGTTCATGTATCGGGCCCGTATCTGTTTCGACGTCCTGCCCGGTAGCAGATCGTCCGGGAAGAATCGAAAGTCATCGCCATACTGTTGTACGTACGCCGTAATCACACAATCTTCTTCGGCCGTAAATTTGGCCCCTCGCAGCGGGCGCAACAGCGTGTACTTGTAGCGATGGTATACCTGAACCTTGTTCCGAAACGGTATGCGTTCCACGATTTTGTTCCATATGATATTGTTTCCGATTCGGTTTTCATTGACTAGCCGCATCAGTAAATCGTCTTCTTCCGGTGTCCAAGGATTCCTTTTGATCTGCGATAGCTCGGAAAAGTTGGTCTGATAATGCACAAGACACTGGTACTCAGAGCGGTTTTCCACGCACAGCGATATACGGTTCCAATGGCATCGCTTGTTTGCTTCCACTGCCGCAACCAGGCTCGATTCTTCGTCCGGTGTCCACATGCTTCGTTTCAAGCCGGGTATCAGAAAATTATTCCACATGCCCTCGCAAGTGACCGCCGAATGGCGGCCGCCCATGATGGCGGTCGATATTTTTAACCAGTCTACGGTGAACTTTTGGCTTCCATACTTACCATCGTAAGCTTGCGCTTTATGCCAAATTTCGGCTAACGGTAGCGCTTTCAATTCGATCCTTTCCTTTATGATCCGCCTCGCGTTTTCCGAACTGATGCTCATTTTATCTCGCAGCTGGTTTTCCCTGCGTACAAATTCGTATGCCTGAGACGCTATGCTTTCCCTTAGCATCTGCTTGTCCTTGCGTGTCCAAAACGTTTCTATCGATTCAAACAAATCGAGGGGGAAAAATTCCTTCTTCACATTCTTTCGGTACAGATAATCCTCATTGTGGGGACCGGGGTATAGCTCATGATCCTTGAAGAACGGTTGCCCACAGATGTAGCCCGGATGGCGTGGGCGCGATGGTCGTGTTCTGGGTGTTAAATTCAATCGTATATCGTCCAGACTTTTGTCAACCTCAAGCAGCCTATTTTGGCAACGTAACAGCAACCCTTCTAGCGTTTGTCGTAGTAAGAGTAACTTCGCTTTGTACTGATGGTTAAGACCAACGGCATTTTTGGTCGTAATGTCCACATGCTTCCGTATAATATCTTCCACCTCGAGCGTGTGATTATAGTTTGCCGGTTGTCCTTCCTACACACGAACGATACAGACCAGGTAGGACGGGATGGGATTAACAGCTTTAATTGAATAGTATAAAAAGGAATACCGAATCTTTCTTACCTCATGAGTAACGTAATCACTTTCGGCTTCCGATTCCGTATAGTACGAAGATTCACAATCTGAACTTAAACTAGACATAACTTTGAACAGACAGGTAACACTCTACAAATGATCACAATGCACTAAATTTATCATATTTTATAATTATTGAACTGATGTAGGAAAGCTGCAGTAGCGGTTTCCGATTGTTGTTGTTTACCATCTGTCATTAAAAGTAAACAAAAGCCTGACAGTTTCGATTTGACAGTTTCCTAGAAAATGTACACAAAAGGTCCTGGGCTAGCGTCGCACACGGAAGTGCACACACGGAGCTGAGCGGCTGAATTTATACCATCGGGAACAATTGAATCTCTTTCAACAGGTGCCATACGCAATTAAGGATCTATTGTGCGACGATTTGCAATGGCACAGTTCGATAACGCAATACATATAACGCATTATATCAATCCGCACTGCTTCTACTACAAACCGGAAACTGCGTACATAGAGGAACATGAGCAAGCCAAATTTGCAGCCATTTTTAACGAGTACTGTGAAACCGAGTACGGAATGCGGTATGACACTGTGCGCGATCCTCAACCGTGGAAATTGCCAAACCCGGGTGATCTGGTAGCGATGCGTAGTAATCAGCTGGAACGATGGATACGCTGCGAGGTGGAGGATATCGCGGTAGACTTGAATCAAACCGTATGGTACTATCTGTGGGCCATCGATGAAGGGTTTCCCATTAAATCTAGCCACAAGTACATTAGGCCGCTACCGAAAACATTTGTGCGTGAGTCGGCGCACGCGACACGAGGGGCAATCATAAACATTCTGCCCGGCGATACGGTAAGTACCGCAGAAGATGGCGTGAAATACTCCACATACAGAAAGTAATTCTAATGAAGTTTTTTTTCCTGCAGCGATACGACTATTTAGAGTGTGAGCAAATAATCGAACCCAGCACCAAGTGGTGCTCAGGAATAGTGGGCATACTAGAATTGATGCTAGAACATGCAGCCAGCATTTCGTTTGTGCCGAAAACGATGCAAATAATTCATGGTGAAACGATTCACTTTGGTGAGCTGTACATTACCACACAAACCAGCGTTACACACAACGTGGCCGAACAACTCCGCGAAGGCTGCCCGAACCAAATAGTACTAGCACAAGGCGCTACGTTCTTCCGAGGTAACGTCGCATTGGTTGCCTTTCAATAATTTCGACGTACGTGGTATTTATTGATTTGGTTCTGATTTTTTTTGGCAGCTATTGAAAAGTTACCGGCGCTAAACAACAAAAGGTACCTCAACAACGAAGGACTCGACAATCATTTCGTGAACAACTACGTGTCACACTCCTTCCAGAAGAGTTACAATCCGGCCAGCCACACAGATTCTGACATAGACACAGATACTAAGGTGACACTGAAGGTTCACGAGTGGTTGAAACAAACCAAGGAAGCACAGGTTGCCATTCTAGAAAAACAAAGGGTGGATAGTGTTGGTAAAAATGAAACACAAATAATCAACATTGGTGTTCCAGCATCAGAATATATATTGAACAAGTATCTGGATGATGTCGCAGAGAAAGTAGATAAAAAAGAAGGTACGACCGTTACGATGGACGACAACCCGATGCCACAGTGTAACGAAGCAGTGGATGTGAATGATGGATTGCACAGCAAGCCATCGAAATTGATGGAACACGTTAAGCGGTATAACACAAAAATGCTGCAGAAGAAACACGATGTACATGGTGGTCTTGAATAGGACCAGTAGGTGTAGGTAGTTGATACAAATATTTTGCACCCTTTTTTGTTACGTTTGTTGCTTTGTAGAGATAATAAAATCGACTTACACAACAACACAAATCAACCTAGTTTTATAACTTTTGTTGACTTGTGGCCATTGGTTACGGAGTGGCAATTCATTATCAATTCTAGTCACAGTCGACCAACTTCTCAGCAAGACGACTGGCTTATAAGAAAATTACAAATTTCATATCACAACACATTAATGCGACGGGGACCCGACCCTACGTAAGGGTATAGTGTGTGTGTGCACGATACAACGATTTTTAAATTAACCAATGTACGTTACCAATACTACCTATTTCGTTTTATTGGTTAAATGAAGCTGTGATGTGAATGATGGATTGAACAGCAAGCCAGCGAAGGTGATGGAAATTGATCGAATTATTACAAGCCACCAGCACAGGACGCATTCTTTGATTGCAACTATATGGATACGTTTATTTCATTTAACACCAGTTAATGACAAATTGATTCATAGTTATAGTTAAGATAAGCATTATTTCATGTTTTAAGACAAATATTTAACCATCCGGTTCATCAATTACACACTCGAATAGTATAAGAAAGAAGTAGTGCGTGTGCCCCCCACCCCCTTCCAGCAACATGATAGCATGATGCTGCATTTTAAACGTGCACTAAGAGCTGCGACGCTTTTTATTCCGTGGTGCTAGTGCTAGATCCGACAGCCGCTCCAGAGCCCGTCCCACCACTTGCACCTGTACTCGATCCCGATGGTGATGATCCGCCCGGAGCTGGTAACGCTTGCAGCAGCTCCTCCATCCATGCATCCGGATTCTCGATGTCTCCTAGCAGACCTATTGATTCGTGAGAGAGAAATATTGGCACATTGGTGGTTTGTTGCATCAAATAATGAAATGCGCGAGCTCGTTCTTACCTGCCACGTCGCAAAATTCGCCAAATGAAGCGCAGGGTAAATATTCTTCGGAGAACGTTTGCAACGTAGTGTCGGCCGACTTGAGCAGCGACTCGTCATTGCGGCGGATATAGTTGAACAGCGAGATCGGCCAGTCCTCATCCTTCGGAGTGCCAACGGTGCGGAAAAAGTTGCGATAGATCAAATCGATCAGCCCCCAGAACATCAGATAGGGCTTGTAGATGGTGTAATCCTTCGGATGTTTATCGACCGGTGCCAGGAATTTGCACACCGAGTTCGGGCTAACGTGGCGAGCCTGGGCAATTGCAATCAGTCGCTGCAGGTGTACCAGCTTGTGGCGTGACCACAGTTCGGGCGTATGCAAAGCCAATGACATAGTGAGCAGATACAGCGGGCCTTCCGCTTCGTACGCACACTCCAGCCAGCGTTCCGAGGCTTTGTGGGCAATGAAACCACTGAGTATCATTTCTTCACGCGAATACGAACGGGACGAGAGCAATGTGTACAGACCGTAGAACAGAAGGTACGCTACCAGATGCATGTTTGACTGAGGACCACCGCCTCCAGCGTCCTCGTGGAAACTTTTCTCCTGTGCAAAGCGCCACAGCAGCAGCTTTAGATCATGCATCGAGCTGGCGAAAGTGATTTCACACCGTTGCGTGCATCAGAGAAAGTAGATAAAAAAGAAGGTACGACCGTTACGATGGACGACAACCCGATGCCACAGTGTAACGAAGCAGTGGATGTGAATGATGGATTGCACAGCAAGCCATCGAAATTGATGGAACACGTTAAGCGGTATAACACAAAAATGCTGCAGAAGAAACACGATGTACATGGTGGTCTTGAATAGGACCAGTAGGTGTAGGTAGTTGATACAAATATTTTGCACCCTTTTTTGTTACGTTTGTTGCTTTGTAGAGATAATAAAATCGACTTACACAACAACACAAATCAACCTAGTTTTATAACTTTTGTTGACTTGTGGCCATTGGTTACGGAGTGGCAATTCATTATCAATTCTAGTCACAGTCGACCAACTTCTCAGCAAGACGACTGGCTTATAAGAAAATTACAAATTTCATATCACAACACATTAATGCGACGGGGACCCGACCCTACGTAAGGGTATAGTGTGTGTGTGCACGATACAACGATTTTTAAATTAACCAATGTACGTTACCAATACTATCTATTTCCTTTTATTGGTTAAATGAAGCTGTGATGTGAATGATGGATTGAACGCATTGATCGAATTATTACAAGCCACCAACACAGGACGCATTCTTGGATTGCAACTATATGGATACGTTTATTTCATTTAACACCAGTTAATGACAAATTGATTCATAGTTATAGTTAAGATAAGCATTATTTCATGTTTTAAGACAAATATTTAACCATCCGGTTCTTCAATTACACACTCGAATAGTATGAGAAAGAAGTAGTGCGTGTGCCCCCCACCCCCTTCCAGCAACATGATAGCATGATGCTGCATTTTAAACGTGCACTAAGAGCTGCGACGCTTTTTATTCCGTGGTGCTAGTGCTAGATCCGACAGCCGCTCCAGAGCCCGTCCCACCACTTGCACCTGTACTCGATCCCGATGGTGATGATCCGCCCGGAGCTGGTAACGCTTGCAGCAGCTCCTCCATCCATGCATCCGGATTCTCGATGTCTCCTAGCAGACCTATTGATTCGTGAGAGAGAAATATTGGCACATTGGTGGTTTGTTGCATCAAATAATGAAATGCGCGAGCTCGTTCTTACCTGCCACGTCGCAAAATTCGCCAAATGAAGCGCAGGGTAAATATTCTTCGGAGAACGTTTGCAACGTAGTGTCGGCCGACTTGAGCAGCGACTCGTCATTGCGGCGGATATAGTTGAACAGCGAGATCGGCCAGTCCTCATCCTTCGGAGTGCCAACGGTGCGGAAAAAGTTGCGATAGATCAAATCGATCAGCCCCCAGAACATCAGATAGGGCTTGTAGATGGTGTAATCTTTCGGATGTTTATCGACCGGTGCCAGGAATTTGCACACCGAGTTCGGGCTAACGTGGCGAGCCTGGGCAATTGCAATCAGTCGCTGCAGGTGTACCAGCTTGTGGCGTGACCACAGTTCGGGCGTATGCAAAGCCAATGACATAGTGAGCAGATACAGCGGGCCTTCCGCTTCGTACGCACACTCCAGCCAGCGTTCCGAGGCTTTGTGGGCAATGAAACCACTGAGTATCATTTCTTCACGCGAATACGAACGGGACGAGAGCAATGTGTACAGACCGTAGAACAGAAGGTACGCTACCAGATGCATGTTTGACTGAGGACCACCGCCTCCAGCGTCTTCGTGGAAGCTTTTCTCCTGTGCAAAGCGCCACAACAGCAGCTTTAGATCATGCATC
>KZ062349.1:34746-72246 GCA_002091835.1 Anopheles maculatus
ATTCCTGCATGTAATTATTGTGGCGCGCCATCGACGACGAGAAGGAAGATTCGCTTACATCGGGGCCCCACAAAGGAAGCAGCCCGTTGCAGCGTGTGTTAGCATTCTGCAGCGAAGCACTCTCCCATTCGTCACGCGATCGGGCCAATCGGATTGCGTTCATGTGACAGTCGACGTGCACCACGTTGAAGTGCGTCACGGTCGTGTAGCCGATCGTTTTCTTCTGCTTCATCTCGTACTCCTCCACGTTGGCGCGTTTGGTGAAGGTGTAGATGCCGAGTACCTTGTTCGGTTGGCAGGCGTATCCCTCGCGGCAGATAAAACACGCCAGGCCCGTCTCTTCGCGCAGCTTCTCGATCTGTGACAGGATGGAACCTTTCGCTGTTACCTGGCCCTTTTCGTTGGTACGCATGCCGAGCGCATCTAGCTGCTTCTCGCGGGTGGCCATTGCAAGCCGCTTCTTTTCGGCCCGGGTGAAATCGCGCACTTCCTGTACGCGCTTGGCCGTGGTCGGTTCGGTGCACAGTGCTTCTAGGAGATTTTCTGCTAGCGACCCTACATGCTCGTCGCTCGATACTTGTTCCAGTCGGTGGATGATCGGTATGATGTCCTGCGCAACTGCCAGTTGCGTTGCTTCGTGCTTTGTCGCGAGACCGGTAAGGAAGCGAAGGATGTACTTGAGTGAAGCACGAGATATGAATTCCTTCAGCTCGTCCGAATCCGTGCGTAGCAGTGTCGGTTTTACACATGGAGCATGCGATTTGATGTAGTTGAGCGCTTTCGCCACGATTTCTAAACTCATGATATAATCCTTCAGCGTTCCGCCGATGGAGTTGTGCTCGATGCCGGTGGTCAGCACGCAAAATAGTTCCATTTTGAACTCCTCCTCTGCGCTGCGTTCCGCATCGAATCGATCAAAATCCAGCACGGAACGGAAGTGTTCGCATAGGAGCGCCATTTTGATGTCGTTTCCGTACACTAAAGCCGCTAGCACCCGGATTAGATGGCGCAATACGGAGGGATTGCACCGGACGTTGGAGCAGTTGGTGCACGAAAGAAGCGCCTGCACGTACTCCGGTCCTCCGAACGTGAGTGAAAACTGCAAAAATGTGTCCAGCGTGTCGGAAGCCGCCTTGGAAAGAATCGTTTCCATGATCTCCAATAGCTGCTCGGTCACGGCGGACTGCTGCGTGTCGCTCTCGCTGCTCTGCAAACACAGCTGCAACACCTTCAGCAACGTGTTGATGGCGCCCAGCTCCGGTTGACAGAGTACCTCCTGGCAGCGCGAAACCTTCACGCTTAGCAGGAACAGTTTCAGCAACACCTGCAGCAGGGTGCGTGATTTGGAAACGTTCTGCAAGCTGCCGATGCGCTCCAGCATCACCTTCAGTCCTCCACAGTCGGCCAGCACGTTCGCCATCCGGTACAACTGTTCGTTGTCCACCTCCTCCTGACTCTTCGCATTCAGCGTCTCGATAAACTCTTCGGTTGCATCGCCCAGCAAACCGCGCATTCGATACACAATCCTCATACTATCCCTTTCACCGCCCTCCTGTAGCCATATCTTTTTGTATACCTCCTTGACCGGCAGATCTAGGCTTATGATTTTGTTGTGAACCAGCAGCTCCATGCCATTATCGTCGTCCAACAGCGCTACCAGCTCGCAGTCAATACAGATTTTGTTTTTAACATCGCGCATCAGCGGACCGAGACCGGCCTCGTGCGAAGGATACGGATTGCCTAACATACGCCCTTGCAGGTAGTCCTCCTGCTGTGGGTCTTTTTCTAGCGTGAGGAAAAATTCACCTACATCGTTCTCCTCCGGATGGATGATGGAGCACAACCGTTCGAACATGAAGACTGGCGTTTTTACGTCCGTCGTCGGTGTACGGCGCACCGTGTCAATGCATACGGCCATAAATGCAGCCGTTTCTTCCTCCGTGCCTGTTGTCATTTCTTCCAGCATTTCTAGAAGCTTCTCTTGCGCATCATCGATTAGACGCGTTCGTTGTACAATCAACTTGCGAAGATCGAGATAGCCCTGTAGAACTGGTCCGAGCAATTTGCCCTTGTACGCCTTCCGTATTTGTGGATTTTCCAAGAACAGCGCCATCAGCTCAACCAGCTGCCGTAATGCATAGCCTTGGGCAAGGTCCGTAGAAAGGGTTGTTTCTTCCAGACAATGGATCTTCTCAATCTCCACTGTCACCAGTTGCACTAGCAGCGTTAGAACGCCTTTTAGCGCAAGATACTGCCGCCACGGTGTTTCGTCCGCTAGCATACGATATAGTGCCAAAAATTCGGCACTTGCTTCGCCACTCTCACCGACGTAGCGCAAGAATTTGGTGAGCAGATCGAGAAGCTCTCGTTTGCGTTCGTTCGTGCGACTAAGGGATGTAATCAGAGCGCAGGCCAACTGTCTGCCGAGCCTCGAATTGGTATTGAAAAGAATGGGTTGCAGCCAGGCAGCCTGCAACTCCACCGGAATCGACGCGACACCCTTGGCCAGCGTCTTTTGCCGCCAGCGTTTGGCATATTTTTCTGTCAGATACGCATTGCGTACAGTAGCTCGTCTATGCTCTAGGGCTGTACGGAAACCGGTTCCGATTGGCGGCGGCGACGATGTTAAAACCGTGGCCATAGAAAGCGACGCACCTTCGCCCACCGTACGACGGTTAGCAACTCCTGCTCCGCCACTCACATTCACAACAGCAGCAGGCATTCGCGCTTTCCAAGTAGCGAACGAATGGTTCGCGTCGCCTGCGATCCACTTCTCATAGCTGACGGTAATTCCTTCGACGGGCTGTACTGTGCACAAATCTTGCAGTGTGCTTCCGGTTTGCTCTTTAATGAGTTGCTTATTCCCGGCTGAAGTCGACGTTGCGAGTATCGGAGGTGGACAGATGAGCGATTGCACTATACGCAAACAAGGATGAATGACAGCGGTGGCTGGACCACGAGCGTCACGCGATGCCTGCAGGAATAGTTCGATAACGGTACGCAGCTTAATTTCCCAACAGCTATCGTCCTGGCTGGTCATCGCTTCCAGCAAAGCCATTTCGTGCCTGACGGCTGAATCTAACGTTGCCAGTGGAACCGTGCCCGAAAGCGCCATCTTGACGCGGTCCTGCAACAGTTGACAGAGCGCACCAGTAGCATCGGGAAGATCGCGAGTCAACAAACACAGCAAATGACGCACTTCGTCCTGCAGTTGGTGAGTACCACGGCGCAAATTATTCACTGCCAGCTCCTGCACTAAACCTTGACTGCATAGCCCAACTCTACACGCCATGTTGGACGCCATGGCGCGCAACAATGTTAGACATTGTTCGGTAGATGCAAGGGCACAGCCGTAGCATTTGTTTACCGCAACCGTTCCTAGTCGGGATGATGTTCCTGTACCGGAGGCAAAGCTTGCCGACATGGAGCCTGCCGACGGCGAAGGACTATCCATCTGGCTACGGTCGTATGCTACCAGTTCTTTTCGGCAAGCCTGCACCTTTTGAATGATTTTGCTCAGATCTTCAAATGTAGTTTTCGACTCCACACAGTACTTCTGGGCCAGCAACTGTATGACCTTGTTGACCTGGGACGCTCCACCAGCGCCACCAATGACTGAAGCACCGACGATTGTTTCATCGAACGTGCGATCGAGCTTATGTTCGGACACCTTTTGCACCAACAGCTCCAAAATCTGTTTATTGTTTTGCAGCGACTTGTACGAACGGTCTGCCTTTTCCAGTGATGTGTGAATGGTTTGCACAGTTTTCGTGCGATCTTCGGCCGATTCGATTGGATCTACTGCACAACACGCCCGACCGTAGATGCTGTAATCGAATTTGGCATACTTACAGAAGCCGCACGAGTGGCACAGGAACGGATCCTTCTCGTCGTAATTGATGGCGCGACATTTGTGACACTGGAACACATTCTCGCCACAGTTGCCACACACACCCGGGTTTGCTGGGACCACCGCACTGCACCGTGGGCACTGCAAACTTTCGCTCGATCCGCTTACGGTTTCGTAGAAGTCCGCGTACTCGATCATTAAATTGCATGCCGTTATCGGGAGCGAAAAGTCGATTTTTACATCCGTCTGACCGGACTGTAACGTCACCTTGCGAGCCTTGTGCCACATCAGCGGACGATTCTTAAGTTCCACCACTGCCTGCACCGTGCGATTGTTGTAGTAGATGTTGATGGTACGCACCATTTTGGCGCGCTTCAGATCAGCGATGCGTAACACTATTTTCGAGATCGTATGACTTTGCACGAGCTTCACGATCGTAGTGGTTGTGGTAAACTTCGAATCCACCTTAATGGTTGACAATTTGATGTTGGAAAATGGAAGTTCCGGGTTGTTACAAACGAGGCACGGTTCCGATTCGAGATAGAATCCCTCGAGTTCCAGCACCTGACCCAGGGCTGTGTAGATCGGAGCGTTCGGGTGCTTCGAAAGTAGCTCGTTCTGCTGCCTCAGCACCGATACGGCTTGCGCCGTGTAGTCCGGCAGCTTGTCTATCAGCGAGCGCGTGTTGAGCGTAAGGAAACCAAGCAAATCCACAAACTGCGCAGTACGCTTACCGTACGCTGGCAACAATGGCCACAAACTCCAAAGACATTGGAGCAATGTTTCTTTGTGTGTGTCGCTACTGTTTTCGTAGAATGCGTACACCAGACTATGAGCTTGCCAACGAATTGATGTCGAGTTCGTTTCGAGCAGGAAGCTGCGTATAAATTTGCTCATGCTTGCCGTACTGATCTGGTTGAAGATTTGAGCCACAAGCGCTACACATTGGGCGGCATCGAATTTCGATTCGGACGGTGCTGTCATCGTGTCGGATTCTTCCGACTTGTCGCGATCTTTTCGATCTTTCACGATGACCGAAACTTTCATTTGAGGATCAACCGTTACGCTGGACGATGATGGTTTCGCTTGTTGTCCCTGACAGGAAGTGCTACATATAGCCGATTGAAGCAGTTGCAATATAATCGTCGAAACACCTTCCTCTAGCTGGAAGGTGCTAATGCTCAACAGTGATGACAGTATGTCCGAATTACGAACGCAAAACTTTTGCCAGTTTCCGGTACGAATCGATGCAATCTCTTGGCACGCGCGGAAATGCTCCGTCAATTCGACCAACGTGTCGTAACTGAGAATCGTCGAGTGGGTACCATTCGCCAGTGATGGAGCCGACGAGGCTGGAGAGCAATTAGCTTCACAGCATTTTTTGACGGCCTTCATGTGGGTATCGAGTGAGTGTAGATCACGCAGCTGACGATACTTTTCCTTACTGCCGCATATATACAGCAACAGTTTGCGTACCTGTCGACGTAAAACGGGCGACTGCATGTACATCATATACTCGCAAAGGGTAGTAGTCATGTACTCGCACAGTGAGTGGTTCCATTCCTGTGCAGACGGATGTCCGGAGGAAAGTTTCAGTATTTGATACGGCAGTCGAACCGCCATCTCGGTAAGCACCTGCGAGTACATTTCAAACACATCGCTTGATCCTTTCGGGAAAGGACGGGCGAAAAATGGTTGCATATCGGGTATTATTCCGTACTGCGTTGGCTTCAACAGAACGTTCGATGCAGCTCCACCTGGTGCTGTAATTACCGGACCAGCGTTATTGGACGTCGTACTCGACGCTCCACCACTGGATGTGGGAGCGTTCATCGAAGCATTCGCATTGGAGACGTTGGTACCCGGTGCCGGTGAAGCTAGCTCGTCCATCGATGTTGCGCTGGAGTTTTTCCAATGTGGCAAAAAGGATTCCATTATCATAAGACAATACGGAATAGCGTTGTTTTTCATTAGTGCATTGGCGGTATTTTGTGCCAAAAATGTTGCATTGTCTTGTGCTGCTTGATTGACACCCGCTCTGTCGCCGCTACTCGAGGCAGCAGTCGAAGAAGCCGTGTTAGTAGAAGACGACGACGATGATTTCGATTTGACTTTGCCCATCAACACACCAATCAGACGCAAGATGACAAGCTGCACTTCCGTTTTCGCAGTTCTGGTAGCCATCTGGTAAATCTTGGTGGATGAAATTTCTAGCCGATCGATCAATGCCTGCAGCAAACGGGTCAAAACTTGCTGATCTGGTTCCTGTGTACCGTCTAGATCGGAGGTCAGCATCAAGATCACCTGCATGAACGGTATGCACTGAGCTCCATTCACCGTGTCCAGGGCAGAAAAGTTGTCCACCAGATGGTTCAGTATCGAGTATCGCAGCACATGCAGTTTGTTTGCACTTTCCCCATTTACGTCTGACGATTCGGCCTCGACAGCAGTTGGGTGCGATGCCGTTGCCGTGGTTCCTCCCGATTGTGAAGCCATTTGATCGACTACGGAAGTGCGCGGTGGCGAAGGATTCGGTTGCTCTTCATACGTTGAACTACGGCCGGAAGTTCCACCGATACTCTCTACGCCGCTGCAGCCACTCTCGGAACCACCGCTTCCACTGCCAGCATGCTCACCAGCCGGCGACGTCCTCAGTGTCGAGCCTTCGGTGGCAACGTTGGAAATTTCATCATCATCCGAGCCACCGCCCGATGCGTTTGATTCGACGTTAAAAGAAGATCCACCAGCAATGGCTGCAGCCAAGCTTTGGGCAGCTGGGTTTCTATTTCTTCCCTGATAATTGGCGATGCTCTGCTGCAAAAGCTGTAGATCGGCCTCATTATCCTGGAGACTGAGTGCGATCGCTATCTCCATTATGGTATCGTCGTCCGCATCCGGCGTCTCTAGCAAATGCGGAAAACCAACACCCAACAGTGCCTCTAGTGATGCAAGTGCCTGATTGCCAGCGCTCGGTTCCAGGCCAAGTGATTCTATAGCGTCCACTTCCTGCATTCCAGCAACTGCGGCCGCAGCTGCAGCCACTGCAACAAAATTTTCATTGCCCGCCGAAACACTTCCCGAGGAATTTGATGGGCCAGCAGCTCCTGACGATGTTGATCCTATTGATACAGTCGATGAAGCAGATTGCACTGCACCGGTAGACGTTGCAACGCCCGATGTAGAGGGGGTAGGCGTAGAACACACCGGAGGGCTTTCGATCAACACTACCTTTCGACGCTTGATCTTCGGTCGCAACAACCGAATCATCGCTAGCTTAGCACTATGGCTGATGATTGGAGCCGGATCAAGCAACAACCGGACGAATAGTTTTGCCATTCGCTCCACCTGTTCGCTGTCGGCCAAAGCAAAGGCGTAAATAATTTCCACCAGAGAGTAAATCACCGCTTCCACGTGGCACAGACCTCGCTTTACAATAGCGATCGGCTCTTCGTAGGCTGGCGTTATGCGGTACAGCTCTTTCATGAGGATCATCATCAGCGCCAGAATGTCCATCTGCTGTTCGGCACAGATCTTTGCCATAGCTTGTGGCCGTTGAATAGCGATGCTACGCATCATCAGCACAACTCGGTAAAAGGCTTCCGGATCGATGTCTCCGCTCTCGGTAGATTCATACATTTTCTTCAACTGCCGATGGATATCGTTCAGTATTTCCTTATCCTTGTACGAATGATATGCCATTTTGCTAGCGTGACATGTCATTAGCACGTTTCGTGCATCCTGTTGAACCACATTGACGGTTGGGAAAAGGATCAGATTTGTGGCTACATCGATAGCTGTTTGACGATAGTTGTCATCACAATTAGGTCCACCCAGCAGCGAGATGCCACTGTCCAGCACATGCAGCATACTGGAAAGCATGCGATCCAACGAGGTCATATAAATGGCTCCGGCATCATTTTCATCATTGGAAGTTCCGTCAATGCCACCATTTCCATTTGCTACAGTCGTCTGTCCGTTGTTTCCGGACGCACCGCCATTAGCTATTGGTCCTCCAGTCGCGTCTTCGGTTTCTTCTGGCCAACCGAATACATCTTTAGTTTTTCCGTAAATCTTGATGCTGTCCAGTATCGTTATTTGTTCGGCATCTACCGAAGGCCCAAAGTGAATGCTCAGTTTTTTGTCACTCTGAAGGCTTTCCTCTCTGGTTAAAGGTATATCAAACCACCGTGCTCTCGTAGCTACCGTGGTTACCGATCGTCCCAAAATGGTCACACGCTGAGGAGCTTTAGTGACATCCTGCGATCCGATTTGTATCCGAACACCTGTATCAAATTTGTAACAGAAATACAGTAGAACACATATTAAATGTTAAATCACTGTAGCATCGGCCAGGTATGTACTATTAATTTGAGTTTTGCTATGAATGTTTTGCTTACCTGTAATGACCATATTCGGATCGTTATTTGACACTTCCAGCGTAAATCCGTTGGCTTTCGTTGATGTCACGTACAACCCAGTAGAGTTTAAACGATGCTTCAAGTGTTGTGTATTGTAGATTTGCAGTAGATCGTTTCCACCATATTCTACTTCGTTCATTAACGTACAGTGTTCAAAGAAATCGATCGGAAAACTAGGAGTAGACCCTGTTCCTCCTTTTCCGGTGGTAGTCGTGGCGGCAGATTGGGTTGATTTATTGCCCGATTTTTTCGATTTGCGCGCTGATTTACCATACATGCTCCCGCCACTTCCACACCAACTGAACGTTTGCTGATGTCCTATAGGTTGCACTTCAGGCGATAACCAGTAGCCTGTGTTCTCTGGATGAGCAGCATAAATCCTCAAACTGCCGTCTTCACAAAGTAAGATGAGGGTTGTTTTTTCCACACCCGAGACACTGTGCCGGATGGCGACCATATCCATTATTTTTGCTTTTGCATTCTGCGCCTTTATTTCCTGTGCCATGTATCCGTCCGGTTTGATCATGAAGATGACGGGATTGTTAAGACTCTGCATCATTGCGCACACCAAACCCGGATGGCCGGGGATTTCGGTCCACTGACAAAGCGGTTGGGACGTTGATTTCGACAACAATTTGGAGCTAGGGTTGCAAACTAAGTTGATGACACACTTCACACCATCATTGACGTTAGTTAATGGCGCCATAAAGTTGCGCCCAGCGGCATAGCTGAAGAATAACAGCTGCAGGACGTGCGAGTAGTAGATTGAAACGCCTCCTGCTAATATCTGTCCGTTGTCGTCTGATATCAGTGGATGATCAAGCTCTAGCGTGCTTGTCACGTAGAAAGGTCCATGCTTCGCAAGGCTTTCGTCGCTAAGCGGCTGCGTGTAGATGTATCCTAATGAGGACATTATTAGCATGTAGTACGTACCCTCTTGCTCGTAAACGAATGTACAATCGCGTATCTTGCCGCTGGGCACTAGGAAATAGTACTGTGGGCTATAACTATCCTCTGCCAGATCGTAGATTTTCACAAAGTCAGCCGTTACTAGCGCTAATTTGGTCTGGGAAGAGGTCAGCCAGATTGCGCGCTTAATGAAATTGCCAGTGTCCAACTGCGGTGTCAGCACGATGTGCTCGTTTGCTGTACCCGTGCTGTTGAAGGTAAGTATATGACACTCCTTCAGTCCACATACTGCTAGATAATCTTCGTTCGCCGGATTGGATGCGAGCGACAGGACGGTACATGGGACCGGAGCCGATGCAAGTTTGGTGAGCGTTAGCTTGCGTTTGGCCGCGTCTGCTTGCTTTAGAAGGGCAGATAGCTGCAATATCGTGACCTTGCCTTTTTCGTGGGAGATAGCTAACTGCTGCCGTTTACCATGTGGGGACGCGAGACAACACAATGCCACACGACGGACAAGATACGTTGAGAGCAGCTGCTTGATCGTTTGACCCTGTTCACCAGAATAGTTCATGCGAACATTTTCAAATGCACCTTCCTGTGACCCGAGCGTTGCGATCATGATGTCGTCGCTCAGGACATACGATTTCTCTGGACGATGCAGACGCTCCAGCGCATTCTTGGCGCGCCAATAACATCCAACGGGAGAATATCTTGCACAATGTTCTTTGACGGTGGGCATTAATGAGTTGAAGAACACGAGAATGCAACGGATCACCGTTTTCCATTGACTGGGATTGTTCAGTGCTTCGCGCGATGTTTCTATTATTTTTGCCAACTGTTGCTCCTTCTCGGACACTTGTCCCTGATTTGCACGGCTAGTACTGGCACCTTCGTGCAAAGGACTATTCGGGTGTCGACGCCGCATCAAGCTGCTAGCAAGCAGGACACTATCAGCATCGTTGGAACGTTGCAGAATAGAAGCGGATGATGAACCCAGGATGGAATCCTCGGCGTGTCCGGAATTGCTGCGACGGCTTAGCGCTTGGCATGAACCATCCTCCTTGGCGCCGCAATCGCAGAAGAAGTTACCGTACTTCGCATAACTGATGTCATGATTTTTGTGGCAAACTCTCGCACATACTGAGCATACACCAACGCCATCGACCATTTTGCACGTGTGACAATAGTACCAGTGCTGGTTCATAAAGTCCTTTTGTGTAATAGAGAAGGTGCACAACTTATTGCCGAGACTGTCCTCATCAGAGTCTTCGATCGTACTGTCATCCTCTTCGCCGCCAAGCTCCTCTAACATGTCGTCCGCATCAAGTAGCGATTCTTCGTCCCAAGGAGGATTCATCACTCTGCTGCCTTTAGCGCCAAGCCCGATAAGCAGATCGCTCATGTACATCAGAATGGCAGTCACATTGTCGAGCTGGATGGCTGCTCTCCATCCGCCGGAACCGCCCTTTCCTGCATCCAGCACCTGCGCACGGCAAACATCCAGCCAATCGATGGCAGCAGCAAAGAGTAAGGTATGACCACGACCTTTCTCTGCATCGGCGAGGGTGATCATTACCTGTAGAAGATCGGAAAACTCAATCGCTTCCTGAGTCGGCGAGAGCAGGTTGTGGCCAATTTGTATTAAAGCCTGGAATAGGGCTTCTGACACTGATGAAGAAATGCGATTCTCAGCAACGATGTATTTAACGAGCGACTGGAGCAGTTTGCCGTTACGGTCCAATGCCTCGCCAGACGGATCATCAATGGCACCCTTGCCACAGCTTGTGGCTGCTGCCTGCCATCCACTACCTTTTGTCATGCATTCGTAATCAATGTCGACAGCGTCTTGCTGCTCACCCTCGGTCGTGGTTGGCGCATTTGCAGCTGTGGTATTGTTTTCAGACAAACCAGCTCCATCAACTCCGCCTGCTGCGGTTGCTGATCCGATCAGGTGGTCCGTGATGCTTGGCATGGCCGATACTGTTGCCATGTTCGTCGGGGTTGGTACGTTGCTTGAGTTGTTGGACGCGTTTGGCGTTAGACTGATTCCTCCAGGTCCGAGCAAAATATGACTTAACCAACTCTTCAAACGCGCACTATCAGTTACGGCTAGCTCTGCGATACAAGCACACAGTTCCTCCTCATCGAAAGGTGCGTCGAGTTTTTCAGCCGCTTGAAACAGTTTCTCGAAGAACTGGAGCACCCGTGTGGAGTAGGCCTGGGATATGTTGGTGCCCGTGAAAGAAAGCAAAATTTGCACCAAATTGCCTGATTTTGATTCGTAGAAAAAGTTGCGCATCGCTCGTAACCCATTTGATTTTTCCAACATCGATTCCCAGTACTTGAGAATACTGCAGAGAACTGATTCGTCGATATTTGTGGCGCAGCCTGTGGCACAGAGGTCGGTATATTCGATCAGGAACTGGTAGCTGTGCTTGATAATGTTTGAGAACGCAGCTAGTTGGTACGCTTCGCAATTGCTATCTCCACCCAGCAGCGATTCCAAGCATTTGTTGATCGGTCCGTGCAAATATTCTGCGCGCAAATCGAACACCATCGGGATCAATATTTCCTTTAGACGCTCGTCTAGCTTTATGTCGTCGTAGTTCGGGAGCATATAGTATATTAGATTGACTGCCGATTTGAGAGCGTTCTTTAGTGAAAGCAGTATGGAGTACGACAGATGTTTAGATATCTCCGTCAGGTGTGCTTCAATCACCGTCAGGGTGTGCAACTCCACCGGAAATGATCCACTGATGAAGTTTTCTTCGGTCAGTGTGCTCAAACTCTTACGCCACTCGACAGCTATTACGTCCTTATCGTGACCCGTGATGCAACTGACAAGCTGCTGAGCAAGATCCGAACAAAATGTGTTCTTTGAGCCCGCAATTGCAATTAACGGCTCAATCAAACAGGACGGTATTTGACCGCTCAAATTTTGGAACATAGTTTTGCTGAAACGACAAAAAAACATTGTAACGCTTTTATGTAATGCAATATAGTATGTAGAGTGCTGCAGTTTCTTACTAGGCTGATTCACGAACTATTTCCAACACGTCCAGCAAAGCATGCATTATGTTCTTGGTCAAATCGGCACGAGAGACCTCTGCTGAAATAATGCATGGCGTCCCATCGGAAAAGGTTGTGCTGGTTGAAGTGCCTGGTGCGCTAATACTTCCAGCTCCTCCTGGTACGATCGTAGAACTTGCTCCGCCAATGTTACTATCACTGGTCACCGCAGTCGATGATGCAGCAGTGGTTGTGGATGCACTAGTTGATGATGATGTCACTGTATTGCTACCGGTTTTTGCTGCTTTCACATTTACGCCCTCCTTTTCTGCCCAACAGACGGCAAACAGGTGTGACATTAGACTGTCCAGTAGAATAATCTTGGACAGTCTTGGCTGATCTGGCGAAAAACTCTTCGCAAACGATTCCAATCCTAGCAGTGTCATTTTCAAGCTGTACTTAACATCCGACACATGCTCTGTAAGCCGTACCCACATAGACTCCGCTGACTGCGTATACATACCCTGGTATGGAGAAGAAAAACGAAAACATGGAAATAGTTTGGTTTGACAGTAGCGATAACAATCGAACATACCTGTTTGACGAGACTATTCACAATCAGATAATGCGAATGGGTTATTGGGTGCAGGCAGCGAATGGACCACAGCAAAGAATGCAAATTCGGACTTTTTTCCTGCATCAGTGCTTCCACGTGCTGCGTGGAAGGTGGCAAACCGAGCAATAATTTCCAGCTAAGACTGAAGCAATAATGCACAGCGCACAACGTTTGAAAGGGTATACGTGCAAGACACATGTCCGTAATGCCCAGAATATCAATCAGCGCATCAATAAGCCAGGGATATTTCAGTTTGTCTGGGGTGCATAGAATAAAGTTCCAGGCCAATCCGTCGAGCTTGAACTCTTGCTGCACCTTCGATTCAACGGTAGTTAGCGAGTAAAATTTGGGTTTCACGCCGCCGACACTAAACTCATTCGCCAGCTTACGATGCTTGTCCTCTATGTCCTTGCGGCAGAATGACATCATCTTCGTCTTGTAGTTCACCAAATCAGCCAACTTTTGTTCGTTATCGAGCGTAAAAACGCTAAAAAGATTCCAGCGCACTTGCTCCAGTAAAACATTCGGCGGATTGTACAAGTGTTTCATGAGATACTCCAAGAACAGCAGCAAACGGGACAGAAGCATTATCTGATGATCTCTCAGCGGCTTGTCGGGTGTGACACTGCGACACACTTCCGAGCATCGAATGACACCTCCTGCCGTAAGTAAAAGTATCGACTTCTTTTGCATCAGATTGAGAGAATGAAACAGGAACAGCAGTAGTTGTGCATGTTCTACGTTAAGATCCTCTATCTCCGATTCGTTGGGGATGGTTTGGGTGGAACAAATACCTTCCACAATCGTGTTCACTAGTCGATGCCATACGGATAAACATGCAGCTTCTTTCTCCTGTGATGGTTTTAGCAGAAGAATTTGAACCAACACGGCAAGTGTTCTCGAATAAACCTGCAGCGGCCAAATGTTTGAATCTTGCGTCCATGGCGATACTCCCAAATGCAGCAGAAGGGCCGACTGCAGCGATTCATTCAGCAACGAGTTGGATATCAGATTGTGTAGGTACCTTCCTACGGCTCCAGAGAACTTTACCATGGAGTTTTGCCATTGCATACAACCAGGTATATCCGACTCCCCGCGAGCCGAATCTCGGTCGAGATCACGCAGGATATTGGCCAACAGTACCATCTGCTGTTCGCTTAGGCCTGTTTTCACGTAACGGCTCAGGTAAACGTGGCTTCCTCCAAGTGAAACATCGAAGAAACTGAATATCAATGAAGCAAGATTAAGATATTCATGAGGCTCATCTTTCGCTGGCACCAGATGTGTCCCGTGGCGGCCTTTATCATCCTTATTTTCCTGTTCCTGCGATTCGGTCATTTCTTCATTCATATCAGGAGAGAGCGTTTCTTTGAACCACAGCCCAAGGTAGCTATCACTGTCCTCTTCTTCTGGCTCGCTTTCCTCCGAACAGGAGAACGTATCATTGAAATACGTTGTCGAATCGCTGTAGCTCATCGGTTCACCGTCGTTTGTATTTTTGGTGTTAATACGACGCAGCGTGCACGCCTTACGGTACGAAACGGTGGCAAGGAATGTGAGCAACTGTTGCAATGTGGCACTGTTACAGCTTGTGGCTGCTGCCTGCCATCCACTACCTTTTGTCATGCATTCGTAATCAATGTCGACAGCGTCTTGCTGCTCACCCTCGGTCGTGGTTGGCGCATTTGCAGCTGTGGTATTGTTTTCAGACAAACCAGCTCCATCAACTCCGCCTGCTGCGGTTGCTGATCCGATCAGGTGGTCCGTGATGCTTGGCATGGCCGATACTGTTGCCATGTTCGTCGGGGTTGGTACGTTGCTTGAGTTGTTGGACGCGTTTGGCGTTAGACTGATTCCTCCAGGTCCGAGCAAAATATGACTTAACCAACTCTTCAAACGCGCACTATCAGTTACGGCTAGCTCTGCGATACAAGCACACAGTTCCTCCTCATCGAAAGGCGCGTCGAGTTTTTCAGCCGCTTGAAACAGTTTCTCGAAGAACTGGAGCACCCGTGTGGAGTAGGCCTGGGATATGTTGGTGCCCGTGAAAGAAAGCAAAATTTGCACCAAATTGCCTGATTTTGATTCGTAGAAAAAGTTGCGCATCGCTCGTAACCCATTTGATTTTTCCAACATCGATTCCCAGTACTTGAGAATACTGCAGAGAACTGATTCGTCGATATTTGTGGCGCAGCCTGTGGCACAGAGGTCGGTATATTCGATCAGGAACTGGTAGCTGTGCTTGATAATGTTTGAGAACGCAGCTAGTTGGTACGCTTCGCAATTGCTATCTCCACCCAGCAGCGATTCCAAGCATTTGTTGATCGGTCCGCAAATCGAACACCATCGGAATCAATATTTCCTTTAGACGCTCGTCTAGCTTTATGTCGTCGTAGTTCGGGAGCATATAGTATATTAGATTGACTGCCGATTTGAGAGCGTTCTTTAGTGAAAGCAGTATGGAGTACGACAGATGTTTAGATATCTCCGTCAGGTGTGCTTCAATCACCGTCAGGGTGTGCAACTCCACCGGAAATGATCCACTGATGAAGTTTTCTTCGGTCAGTGTGCTCAAACTCTTACGCCACTCGACAGCTATTACGTCCTTATCGTGACCCGTGATGCAACTGACAAGCTGCTGAGCAAGATCCGAACAAAATGTGTTCTTTGAGCCCGCAATTGCAATTAACGGCTCAATCAAACAGGACGGTATTTGACCGCTCAAATTTTGGAACATAGTTTTGCTGAAACGACAAAAAAACATTGTAACGCTTTTATGTAATGCAATATAGTATGTAGAGTGCTGCAGTTTCTTACTAGGCTGATTCACGAACTATTTCCAACACGTCCAGCAAAGCATGCATTATGTTCTTGGTCAAATCGGCACGAGAGACCTCTGCTGAAATAATGCATGGCGTCCCATCGGAAAAGGTTGTGCTGGTTGAAGTGCCTGGTGCGCTAATACTTCCAGCTCCTCCTGGTACGATCGTAGAACTTGCTCCGCCAATGTTACTATCACTGGTCACCGCAGTCGATGATGCAGCAGTGGTTGTGGATGCACTAGTTGATGATGATGTCACTGTATTGCTACCGGTTTTTGCTGCTTTCACATTTACGCCCTCCTTTTCTGCCCAACAGACGGCAAACAGGTGTGACATTAGACTGTCCAGTAGAATAATCTTGGACAGTCTTGGCTGATCTGGCGAAAAACTCTTCGCAAACGATTCCAATCCTAGCAGTGTCATTTTCAAGCTGTACTTAACATCCGACACATGCTCTGTAAGCCGTACCCACATAGACTCCGCTGACTGCGTATACATACCCTGGTGTGGAGAAGAAAAACGAAAACATGGAAATAATTTGGTTTGACAGTAGCGATAACAATCGAACATACCTGTTTGACGAGACTATTCACAATCAGATAATGCGAATGGGTTATTGGGTGCAGGCAGCGAATGGACCACAGCAAAGAATGCAAATTCGGACTTTTTTCCTGCATCAGTGCTTCCACGTGCTGCGTGGAAGGTGGCAAACCGAGCAATAATTTCCAGCTAAGACTGAAGCAATAATGCACAGCGCACAACGTTTGAAAGGGTATACGTGCAAGACACATGTCCGTAATGCCCAGAATATCAATCAGCGCATCAATAAGCCAGGGATATTTCAGTTTGTCTGGGGTGCATAGAATAAAGTTCCAGGCCAATCCGTCGAGCTTGAACTCTTGCTGCACCTTCGATTCAACGGTAGTTAGCGAGTAAAATTTGGGTTTCACGCCGCCGACACTAAACTCATTCGCCAGCTTACGATGCTTGTCCTCTATGTCCTTGCGGCAGAATGACATCATCTTCGTCTTGTAGTTCACCAAATCAGCCAACTTTTGTTCGTTATCGAGCGTAAAAACGCTAAAAAGATTCCAGCGCACTTGCTCCAGTAAAACATTCGGCGGATTGTACAAGTGTTTCATGAGATACTCCAAGAACAGCAGCAAACGGGACAGAAGCATTATCTGATGATCTCTCAGCGGCTTGTCGGGTGTGACACTGCGACACACTTCCGAGCATCGAATGACACCTCCTGCCGTAAGTAAAAGTATCGACTTCTTTTGCATCAGATTGAGAGAATGAAACAGGAACAGCAGTAGTTGTGCATGTTCTACGTTAAGATCCTCTATCTCCGATTCGTTGGGGATGGTTTGGGTGGAACAAATACCTTCCACAATCGTGTTCACTAGTCGATGCCATACGGATAAACATGCAGCTTCTTTCTCCTGTGATGGTTTTAGCAGAAGAATTTGAACCAACACGGCAAGTGTTCTCGAATAAACCTGCAGCGGCCAAATGTTTGAATCTTGCGTCCATGGCGATACTCCCAAATGCAGCAGAAGGGCCGACTGCAGCGATTCATTCAGCAACGAGTTGGATATCAGATTGTGTAGGTACCTTCCTACGGCTCCAGAGAACTTTACCATGGAGTTTTGCCATTGCATACAACCAGGTATATCCGACTCCCCGCGAGCCGAATCTCGGTCGAGATCACGCAGGATATTGGCCAACAGTACCATCTGCTGTTCGCTTAGGCCTGTTTTCACGTAACGGCTCAGGTAAACGTGGCTTCCTCCAAGTGAAACATCGAAGAAACTGAATATCAATGAAGCAAGATTAAGATATTCATGAGGCTCATCTTTCGCTGGCACCAGATGTGTCCCGTGGCGGCCTTTATCATCCTTATTTTCCTGTTCCTGCGATTCGGTCATTTCTTCATTCATATCAGGAGAGAGCGTTTCTTTGAACCACAGCCCAAGGTAGCTATCACTGTCCTCTTCTTCTGGCTCGCTTTCCTCCGAACAGGAGAACGTATCATTGAAATACGTTGTCGAATCGCTGTAGCTCATCGGTTCACCGTCGTTTGTATTTTTGGTGTTAATACGACGCAGCGTGCACGCCTTACGGTACGAAACGGTGGCAAGGAATGTGAGCAACTGTTGCAATGTGGCACTGTTAAGCACACGTACCACGCGCTGAATCGATGTGTACTGTCCAAGGATGTCGAATCCGGCCGATTCGATACTGCTGTAATCTTCCTCGTCTGTACGCGAATCTATCTTCAGATCATCGATCAGCTCCGTCATGAGCGTGATACTGTGTCGGGCAATGGCCGCATTCAGTACGCCAAATCCTTGCTGGACTTTGAACAGATTTACGCGCAATGCTGGAGACGGTTGGGCCGATGCCATCTGCGGTACGTCTAGAGTTTTAAGGGGACTGCGTCCCTTCAAACTTTCTTCCGATGTTTTCGCGGATATAGGCACCATCTGCTGCAGTCCGCTGGTATTTCCGGACGCGCCCATTGTACCTTGAATTCCAGATATGAGTAGCCAGGCACCCATGCACATATGGTTCTGATAAATGTGGGTGCGTGTGGACGTTTTAAGCAGGCTTCCAATTTTGGTGAATATTTCCAACCCCTTGTCCACGATCGTTCGTGCGAAATCTTCCTCTTCGTCGGTTTCCTTTTGTGCTTGAGTTCCGCCGGTTTGGCCTTGTGCTTGCTGCAATTGACCGGAGGAAGCTGTCTTCTGGGATCCAGCCGACGCCATCGTAACAACACTCACAGCGGTCGATGTAAGTACACAACAGTACAGTGCCGACATTGCACACTGTGAAAGTAGAGTGATTTTCTTCGGAGTAAGCGGTTCCAGCAGAGGAAGTGATATCGCCAGTTGCAAATTGGTTATGTCGGATTCCATTAAATTGAAAATGTTTTTTATAGCATTAGCCTCAGTGCTCGTAACCGGTAGATACAGGGGACGACCAAGCATTGTACATTCCTCGTACTTGAAACGGTATTTTGTCAGCGTTCCCAAAGCCGTCGTACACCATTTGAGTAAAGAATCTCCCGCATTGATAGCGTTCATGCATTGTAGATTTTGTTTCACGAATAAATCCTGAAAAAAGCATAAGAAGACAAAATTAAAGCATTTATTGCTGTAAGCGTAAAATACAGTAACAGGATAGAGTAACTAGCGTGATTCCGAAAAGCTTTTGCGCCAGTTGAGTTGCAATTTGCCATCGGTCCTGCCGTGTGAAACACCGGTTTTGCTATGGCAATACCTCCCAAGACCTACTATGATATGAAAATTCTTTAAATGATACTTACCGTACAGTCAATTTGTTCTTCACTGAGTGCAGCGAAAGTAACGGCCCAGCTACACAACGGTGTCGTGAGCTGCTGTAAAATGACCGTCGACAGATCCGATCGCGACCGTTTCATTTCCGTTTTGGGGCTTTCTTTATCGCCCGTTCCAGCGGTCGAGCCACCACCGCTGCTAGCGCTCGCGGTTCCAACGGAGGCTGGCTTGTTCCCCGGGATCTCTGGATACTTTAAGTACTTCATCCCGGACACGGATATGATCGACGAGGCGGAACTGGTTGTGTTGGGTTGATTTTCGTTCGACCGTTTCCCCTCGCAGAGGATCTTTAGGGCCATTAACAGAATGCTTGGCTTGCATGGTGCAGTTGTATCCAAATGTAGAATTATGTAACGAATCAATATTGAAGCAGCTTCCGTAAACTGTTGAAGTTGTGTTTGCGACACTGGAGGATATAGATAAAGAGGGTAGGTATCAGAGTTCACATCGAAATTTGTTCCCATCAATGAGTAATGGTGCCAGCGATGAGCGAACAGCAGACACTCAAAAGCAACAAAGCAAACGCGAAGAAAACAACAACCACGTAGAGTTGAAAGAAAAATCGATACAGTATGGCCGTCAAGGGGCGCACTGCAATGGGCATGAATGTTGCTTTTTCGTACGTACATGAAGTGACCTGATTAGTGATGTTCTCAGCCGCCAGCACAACAAAATTGTCGAAAAACTGTTTGTAAGCTGCATCGTGCTCGAGGATTTCATTTTCACTGGAAAGGAAAATAACAATAAAAGAAAGGAATAAGAGATAATGGCGTAGTTGGTGACAATTTCAAAGGGTGAACATTGATGACCATTTTTCATTTGGAAAATGTACCGATTCCGCAATACGTAGAAAGACAAAAACGACTACTTACTTTTGGATGATGGTTTTGATCAAGTTTAGCACATCGGTTTTACTGATATTTTCACTTGATGATGAAAGAAAAGGCTTTAAAATTGCAGCCCACTCAACACCTCCGGAGTGAGCAGCAGCCATTTTGCAACTTTTACTTGCTGTGAAAATTTTGACTGAAACCCGATTTGACATCAGACTGCATAGATTAGCTCGCAGTTAAACGTGGCGTTTTGTAGATACAGGTGAACTGCGATTATGATATGTTTCTATATTAAATCACGCACCTAGAAGTGATGGCCACTTTTATGAATGCATGTTGAACATTATTTAAAAAATCATATTTCAATGCTACAATTGTAGAAACAGTCATAACATTAGCACGTTTAATCACTATCGAATCGAATACGGTCCAGCGATCGGCTGTCAACATTAGATGGCCGTGTTGCCAAACAGGGTGAAATTGTAGGATTTGTTTATTCAAATTTGTTTTCATGAAATATTCTCAACAGTACACCGGCTTCTATTTTATTCACCTTTCATGCGGCCAGGTCAAACACCGATGCCGCTCGTCGGTTACAGTAATATAAAAACGCTAGCAAGAATAAACGCTTAGAACTATAATTTATTATGTAATTCATTTGCATTTTACCAATCATTCCACACGAAAAATGTTTAGCCAGGACGTGAAATAATTTCATCTATCCGAAACGTTTTCGCTTGGCCTGCTGATAGTTTGCGAATGTTGACGATGAAGACGCAGACGAATCGGACAAAGCATGTGGCCTTCGTATTACACTTGAGTGAGCTTCTAATCCGGATGCTGATTTGAGCTCTCGCAATCCATTTTGGACAATTGTGCCGTTGGCCGACTTTTTCCACTGCACAACTCGAACAAATCCTTTGCAGCCATCGATGTGGTTACTGAACAGCTTTCGCTTGACCCGATCCTGGCAGATAGGACACATCATTTCGCATGCATCACGAGTGAAAGCAATCGATTGATCAAACTGCCTAATGAATGCATCCGCCGTTGTTGTGTTAGAACAAGTTTCAGTTGTCTCTTCCGCATCTACATTGACCGTTTCGAGAATAGTACAAGAATTCACCAATAGCACATCGGAGGTAAGATCAACCAACACCTGTGCAGGCAATGTTGATTTGTATCGGCATCGAATATTCTCGCGTTTCGGTAGCATATACTTTACATTAACGGCGTAACGTGTTGTTATTTTTCCGCAAACTAGCTTGCTCATTTCGTGCATTTTGTAAAACGTGCCTCCACAACTGTTGGCGTGCTCTTTCCACCATTCATTCTGCAGACCCGGTGGACCCTCGATCGATCGTACAATTCCATGGAAGGGTTTGTAGTTGTGGCAAATACCGGTGCAGCGATACCACTGACTCCTGCACGTAGTATCGGTGTTGTTTAGTTTGTGATTAAAGGAAATGTTCGTCTGCAGCATGCTGTTCAGAAATGTCATAATCTTACGAAAATTTCCGCCATGTCCACTGTTTGGCTCTTTTATACCCTCCAACTTGAGCAATGCGTGTATCATTTCATGCTGAAATCGAGAGACAAAAAAAACAGTCACGCTTTTGCACATCACAACAGTCATCCTGTTCACCAACCAGAACTATACTGATGATTTCGATGCGGGGCCGTAGAGCAAGCAGCGGTCCATTCAGGGCAATCGTATATCTGCCTACGACATCGTTAAAGTTTCGATTGGTACATGAAGAACCCATGGTATCGGACCAAACAATGGTAATTTTTTTCTTCTTGAAACGAGACTGGAAGAACTGTGCGTCGAATTTGGCGAATATAGCCTCTATGTCCGGGAGCACGTCGACAAATTTCCATTCGAAATTGTTCTCTGGATCCACATAAACTTGGAGCTCTTCTATGAAGTATTCGTCGGAGTTCAGATCCTTGGTCTGGAAAACCGAAAAAAAAAAATTACATTTGTGCAAACCGTATCGGGCTATACTGCAAATTACTACCGTTTTGAAAGGCTTGTGATCTGCCAAGGAACCATTACTCATTACACTTCCAAGCAGAGGCGACTTTCTTCCCTGGGAGCTTTTGCTTACGTTGGAGGTCGTTTCGGTTGCTTGTAATACAACATCATCATCGCTATCGGAGAACAGCTGCACGGTTTCAGCTTTGAACTGTGCTTGAAGACGCATCGCCAATTGATGATCCCGGTCAACAGAATCGACAATAAACACATCTTCATCACTGGAACTTATTTCGAGGGTTTCTTGGTCGAACTGTTGCTGCATTTTTTTGGCTAATAAAAAATCTTCCTCTTCATTTGCCATGTTATCAGAAGAAACTGTTGGATTCTGTGGTAAACTATGCGCTATCGCAGCCGGTGCAAAAACAAAACATGTCCAAACGCGCACGGTATGACAGCTGAAAAGGCGCATTGAACTGTCATCTGCCAAACAGCGACGTTTTGGCGAAGGAAATAAATAATAACAAATCTTGTATAGTGAGAAGATTGTCGTATGGCTTATCGCCTAGTTTGATAACATTGGTTTTCCGTTTTATTTTCATCGTACAAAAATGGGGGATGTTCAAACGTGCTCCATTCGCATTTGCCAAGACGGACACGCCAACGCACTTGCATTAAATCGTGAATGCACACAAATTGCTGTAGCTGGCAGGAGCTGTAAGTATGCGTGATTTCACGAAAAGGGATTCCCATTACTAAAGAACCTTGCTTTCTTCCCAGTACTGAAGGTTTTCTCGATTGAAAACGATGGATTTACGGAGGTATGTAATATGCGTGGTGGTAAAAACCAGAACCTAAGCTACTCCTCGAACGATGTGGCATGGAGTGCGCTTGATTCAAACATCCTCGCAACCGCAGCAACGAATGGCGTCGTGTCTGTGTGGGACTTGTCCAAGTTCGGTCGTCAAAAGCAACTGCTGGTGTACAATGAGCACGAGCGGACGGCCCATTCGGTTGCGTTCCATGGAACAGAGTCAAATCTTTTGATATCGGGATCGCAGGACGGAACTATCAAATGTTTCGATCTACGAACGGATAAATCTGCTATAAATACGTACTTTAGCAACTCGGAGAGCGTACGTGATGTAAAGTTTAGCCCACATGCACCAAACACGTTTGCGGCCGTTTCCGAGAATGGAACTGTGCAGTTGTGGGATATTCGCAGGAACGATCGGTGCACGGCCCAATTCACTGCACATAGTGGGCCAATTTACACGTGCGATTGGCATCCAAATCAGCCATGGTTGGCCACGGGTAGTCGTGATAAGCAGATCAAAGTTTGGAACACTAACCCCAAGAACACGTCGCTTGAAACGGCGAAAAACGTTTCACTTGAGTATACCATACATACGATCGCGGTTGTCGGTAGGATTCGATGGCGTCCTGATAAGATGTACCACATTGCAAGCTGTGCGCTGGTGGTGGACAATAGTATCTACATATGGGATCTTCGCAGACCCTACATTCCCTACGCTTCCTTTAACGAGCATTCGAACGTTACGACGGGAATAGCGTTCAAGGGTAACGATCGGCACGTGCTGCTTTCCACCAGTAAGGACTCGACGATATTTAAGCACGTGTTTAAGGACGCCACCAGACCCGCAATGAAAGCGAATCCACAGGGAGCAAACTTCAACTACAAAGGTGATTTGCTGTACGCGTACGAGATGAAGTTAATACCTCCACCACCGCCATCGAGTTTACTCAGCCAGGGCACTGCTTTGCTGGGTTCGCGCCAAAAAACGGCACCTTCCGCCGATCAGTTTCATCTGGCAAAATCGAATCTTTCTAACTTTTCTACCAAAACTATCAACGCGAATGCTAAGGACGTTACCAAAACATCGCTTCTCAAGGATTACTTGGCGCTGAAAGGATGCGCCAAAGAGTATATGCTTACGGGAGCATCCCTATCGGAAATTTGTAGCCATAACGCGGCGGTAGCGAAAAAGTACGGCAAAACCAACGTTAGTTTTCTGTGGAATTTCATTTCGCAACTGTACGCGTACAGTTGCACAGCAAATATGAAGTTGGAACAGCGCAATTCGGGCACAATTCAGAATGCTAGTGGTCGTTTGATGGCTCAGATTTCCAACCAATCAAGCACTGGAAGAAGTGAAGACCGCGCAATCGGTAGCGGCAGTCATCCTACAGTAGGCACAACGAATATCGTAAACAATAGCAGCACTGACGATTACAATGAGTTCGCCAACAGCAAGAACGCCAACGAAGGCCATGGTATGGGGCAGCTCCTGTCGGTAGATATAGAGCCGGATAAGTGTGATTTTGTTTTTGGCGAAACTGAGCTTACATTCGATTCGGTCGACTGTATTAAAGGTTTCCGGGATGGATTTCTTTACACGGGCCCGCATGACCTGGTAAAAGACTACACCTTTCCGACCTCAAACCTAATGAATGCCCACGAACTACATCAAACGCAACCCCGCAAGCATCTGATGGCTGAAAAGTCGCAGGAAACGTCTCCGCCACCGAATGCGGCTCCATCGTTCCTGAAAATTTCCGATCACAACCCGACACCCCCGATTTGGGAACCTCATCAGGTTCTTGCGGATTGTTTAACGTTGCAAACAGAGATTGGTGATGTGCAGACATCGTCCTGCATTCTCATGGCACTCGGTGAACGAAGGCACAGTTTACAGATCGATGAAAGTCTCCAGGAGAACTGGTTGCTGTCGTACATTGAGCTCCTGCACCGACATCAGCTATGGAACGAAGCAACGCAGGTGATCAACATTAGCTGGATCCGATCGGTGCTGGAGATGAATCAACAATCGACGACAATGTACACAAGCTGTGGCCAATGCTCGAAACAGCTGGTAAATTCGATGGGATGGTACTGTTCGCGCTGCAAGTCCGCCCAAAGCTCAAAGTGTAGCGTTTGTAATGGGGTTGTCCGTGGTCTGTACGCCTGGTGCCAGGGATGTTCACACGGAGGTCACCTGGAACATTTGAAGCAATGGTTTGCCAACAACTCCAAATGTCCCAGGTGCGGTCACTTGTGTGAATACGAATGAGTAATAAAGCCCAACGGCGCAAAGTAATTAGGGTTTCTTCAAACAACACTTTAAACTGCCCTCAACGGATTTTTCGGCATGAATGAAAGAATTCAGATGTTTGGCTTTACCAATACTATAAAAGAGGTATCTCGCTACGAGCTTAAGTGAAACTTTTTTAATGATCGGACTACTATCAAGCAAACACTGCGCGAAGGTTCTGTTTGATCAATTATTACATGTCGGTAGATTCATCACTGGAACTTAAATGAAATACTGCATTATCCACACCAGTTCCCCGTCCGCCGATTGGACTTTCCACATCATCCGTCAAGTACGTGGAGGTGAGTTTGGTGGATTAGGGTTTCTTCAAACAACACTTTAAACTGCCCTCAACGGATTTTTCGGCATGAATGAAAGAATTCAGATGTTTGGCTCTACCAATACTATAAAAGAGGTATCTCGCTACGAGCTTAAGTGAAACTTTTTTAATGATCGGACTACTATCAAGCAAACACTGCACGAAGGTTCTGTTTGATCAATTATTACATGTCGGTAGATTCATCACTGGAACTTAAATGAAACACTGCATTATCCACACCAGTTCCCCGTTCGCCGATTGAACTTTCCACATCATCCGTCAAGTACGTGGAGGTAAGTTTGGTGGCACTATTGAACATTTTCCGATCCGTCAACATTCCACCATTATTGGGAGGAGCTATTACCGTGCCGGGAAGATGGGATTTCTCGAATGCTTTAAGGTCGTGTGCGCTGGTTACGTGACGCATTGGGCGTTTTACCGTAATTTGGGTACCATCACTTGTATCTTGATAACGATGTAGAAACTCTTCAAATTTCCTATTGCTCTCGCAGCTTTGGAAATCGAATTGATGAGATGGTGGTGGTCTTTTTGCCAAGGCACGAACCGGTCGATTCATGGGTTGGGTTTTGTGTATCGAAAGCTTTAAATCGTTAGGAGTTGTAAGAATAGTTTGTTTCCCACAGGAGATCTTACGGGTTGGAAGAGCAACAGAATCGTTAACGCAGATTGGAGCAGTTGTGGATTTTTGTTTGGATAACGATGGTTTGGGTACTTTGACCAACTGGTGTACGACAATCGTATCTGGAAGTGTTTCGGATATTTTACGAAACAATTGCGGATGGGGCTGATCCTGGCTGTCTTCCAGCGTGTAAGATGTCCAGGAAGAATTGCGGCTCATATCGGAAGCATTGTTTGAGCGTTGGGAATGAAACGATGCTCTGGAAAAGTCGGACACCGTCGTATTTCGGGAGGACTGAGACATTTGCCGAGGCACCAGAGAAATTCGTCGAGCACGATCAATATCGTCCTTCAGAGGGTAGGGTTTCGGTGGGATCGGCGGTGGAACAGCCTGCAAACTGCTAGTGGATATCTTAGGTCCCGGTCGGGGTGGGGCCGGTGCTTCTTGATCGATTCGGGCAGACAGTTCATTCCCCGAGAGAAAATACGTTTCGATCTCTTGGAGCGATTTACCTTCCGTTTCGGGAAGTACTTTATAAAGGATCATGGCTCCGACGATTGTTATCAGCGAGTAGATCCAAAATGTTCCCGGCAGAGTGAAGACTGCTAACATTTTTAGGAATGTTTTGTTGGCAATGAAACCAAAGATGTATGCGATTCCTCCAGCCAAACCTGATCCACCGCTGCGCACGTTGGGCGCAAACAGTTCCCCGATCAGTATCCATGGTATCAAACGAATGCCGATATGCGTTAGAAAGGCGCTGCCTAACAGCAGAGTCAGTGGCACCCACACGAACTTGTTCTTGTTCACGTGCGGTAGCGGCACGAACACCTCTCTCGGAATTGCGGATTTTACGTACTCTCCGTAGCTGATCGTGATATTAATCGGCTCGTTTAGGCTATCGTTGAGGTAGTAGTTAGTGAAGCTTTGTGCCGCATATACTATCCCTTCCAATGAACTGTTACGACTCTCGAACCGGTCCAGCATGCTTCCGTTGCCAAGCTGCATCTCTATGTGCGTAAGGTTGAGCGATTGTAGCTCGGAGCTGTTGCGGTGCCACTCAGCGATGACTTCCTTCGTTTGCAAAGGAATGACCGTGATGTCCGCTTTGATGGAGGACACATTTGCTACCACGTTTTGAACAGCTGCTCCCGGAATCTCGTTCACGAAGTAGGCATAGGTGGCCGCTCCAAAGAAACAGACAGCACATCCAATAGTGGAAGTAAACACCAGCGGTCGCTTGCCAGTGCGATGCACGAGAAACACACAAAATAGTGTGCCGATAAGTTCGGTTAGACCGAGCAGACACGTCGCATAGTATTTGTTGATAGGGGCTTTTAACGTGTGAAAGATCTAATTGAAAATACCAACACGATATAGGACACTTTGTTAGAGTAAGAGGGCAATGGGAGAAATATGCTAAAAAAATGTGACTAAGGCCACCTACCTGGACGGCGTAAGTTTGCAGTGTCGTCATACCGGAAAAGTGACCGATAAAGAAGCACAGCAGGATGATACCGAACGGTTGCAGAAAGGCACGCTGCGTGTAGAGACGCGCTTTGTCCACGATAGTGAAATCCTTCTGTAGTTCCGCATCTTTTGTCATTTGACGCTCGATCTCCAAAAATTCCGCCTCAACCTAAGCCACGTCGAAATAGGCTAATCAGCGTGCTTTCCGATCGAACAAGATCGCACGGCCATTACTCACCTGCTCCTTCGATGTCCACCCGCGTAGCCAAGCGAGTGCCGCCTTGGATTCCTCGAGCCGTCCTTTGCTTGCCAGCCAAACGGGACTTTCCGGTATGAAGAAGAGTAGTAACGCGGCCAACACAGGTACGGCGGCACTAATCAGTGCGACTGCACGCCATTTCATAAAGCTGCCCATAAGAAACTCGAGTAAAACGCCCAAAATTACACATGTAGATCCTGTAGCGGCTAACATGCCTCGATATCGAGGTTGAGTAATTTCGGCAACATATGTTAGCACCGGAGCTTCGCCAAGTCCGCCACTGAGACCGGCCAGGGCGAGTCCCAAGTAGAGGAACGTTACATCACTGGCGTAATGGAACAACATCCAGGCAATGAAGATAGGAATGTTGATAAGCTGCGTGGAGAAAAGTGTGTGTCAGCAGGTAGCCACGAACGGTACGCGGGCTCACGTCACGGTACATACCTGCATTGCTCGCCGTCTACCGATCGGTTGGGCAAGCATGCCGGAGAAAATACTTCCCAACGGAACACAGATCAGGTTGATGGAACTGAGCCAAGAAATTTGCTCCTTGCTCAGTGTCACGTCCCTCTCGAGGGCAGGCTCACGGCCATCACCACCCTGAATAGCGGGAATCACAATTGTCGGAAAGCCCAGTGTCATCCCATACCCGAGCAGTAGCACATTTTTCACCCCAACAGCACAGGCCTGCGCGAGCAGAGATCTGCGACCTTCGTTCGACTGTGCCAGTCCCGGAAGCTTCATCACATCCACACAATCAGATTTCGCTTCCTCTTCGGGCATCTCGGTGATACACTTTTCACGTTTTATGTAATCGAATGGCGCGAATACGGTGGCCGGATGGGTTTCGGCTAGCTGGGTGCGATACTGATAGGAAACCTCACGATCACTAGTGCAGCTGCTCGTGCTGCTCGTTTTGCGGATCGCCAAACCGTACGGGTCCGGATCTTGAAACTGTTCGCCAACAAACTTTAGCTTCTCCTTGTGCTTTCCATAGTTCGTTTTGCGCACGGCCAGCTGGTATGGATCAGGATCTTCGAACTTTTCACCCGTCAGTACCACTTTCGAGCGCGTGCGTTTCTTTTTCCTTCGCTCCTTACGATGATGAGAACAGCATCCGTGTGGCTTGCGGTTGCTACCGTTGGATTGCAGCTCGGCCCGTAGCGCCTTGACGGTTTGAGACAATTTGGAGAACCGATGCTGGTAGTAGTCGTCGCCACTGTGATGCTGCTTTCGGCAATCGATGTTGCTGCGGAAGTTTTGCGAATCGGTTAACACCAGTTTGCTATTGTCCCCAAACGGTGGGCCGCAGAAACACGGGGGGTGCGCTCTTCATCGCCTCCGAACCTCGCGGCAAGGTTGGAAGAGTTCCGTAGAGTAAATTTGTGTGTTCGGTCGATTAGCGATGTGCTCCGGATGAAGGTGTAAATAGGGAAACCGTGGTAACTCGTGCAAAGAGTGAGGTAAGCAAAGCGAAATACGATCTTCATTCATGTTTACTTTAATCTCTGATTTTATCGCAAAACAATTCTAGTGAAATGTGTTGCATTAGACCATCATTAAAAAAACACACATTCAGAATAACAATCAGTTACGTTCTTAGCTCTTCTACTACAACATAGGCTGTATGTAATGTGGGACAAAAGAGCGCTATATTGCGCTCTAGACGTAGAAAAAAACCGTAATACAAATTTACTTGTAACATAGGGTCTCAATGAAACTATTCTGATAGGATGCTTTTACTGTTATCACTCGTTCGTTGACCAATGTAATTTCATTACATTTATGTGCTTTTTTTAATTTGGATTGAACTGTTTTAAACGACATGTGTCGGAAGATCAGTCCAATCAGCTATTAATCAAACCATTTCCTTTTCACCGTCTTCAAATTACTTAATACATCCGATCCACTATTACACATTTCCTAAACCCGCTCGTCAGAGCTTTCGAGAGTAGCAATTTATGACCAGCGTAAACAAATTTTCGCCACACGGTCGCTTCTTCATCCGTGCGAGCTTCACACTTACCTCGCCTGGACCATGGCGGGAACAGAAACGGTTGGTATCGTTTTGAACCGGAATAGCTTTTTGTTCACTCGATTCTATGACGCACAAGCGGCACAGAACTTACACTTCTATTTTGCGATATTTTTAGCCTTTCCGTTATGGTTAAAAAAAGCTGCAAGAAAAAAAACAAATAAATAAATAAGGCTAACAACCCTATTCGATAACAGTGCCAAAACAGTTTCGTTTCGTGCTTACGCGTTTACGGAGCGGACTTCATGCATGGATAAGTTATTCGCGACTGTCCCACGCGAAAGCCCCAGCCATCTAGCATTCCCCATCGAACGCGATCGCTAGCTGATCTGAATTCTGGGATTTTACTATGGACCGTTTGCATATGTGTGCGCGAACGTCAGCCAGCAGTCGTAAACGAGGAATTTTATTGACCAAACGGGGAAGCTTCTGATCGGTGAGGGCTGTATAAATAATTCCCCATCCGCTGCGGTGGGGAATTTTGTCGGGATTTACAATACGATCGAGCATGTGCTTCGGGTGTGTGCATTGCTGTAGACGATCGGATTCGAGAACGGGGAGACATATAACACAAACGTTATCATGTTTGATTCTAGAGCTTTTATTTACTAAATAAAATTTGCATTCAAAAATAAAATACAAATTTTGCATTTGAAGCCGTTCAACGTCAGCATAAGATGAGGTCCGTAGTTATATATCTCGCGTGCCATTTGATCAGCCGTTCGATTGCCGAAAAACCAGTTTAGGCTGCTGATTTCTCCTCCGAAACGCCGGTGGTAGCCGATGCAACAGACTGTCCGTCGTCACTGTTATCCTGGCAAGATAGCGACGGGAACTTCTGGTACAGAGCAGCGCGGTACTTCGGATGGCTGATGCCGTACACAATCGGGTTGTAGACGGCGTTGGCCTTGGCGAACAGCGAGCCCCAGATGGTGGCCAGCGGGCTGATCGGAGCGGCCTTGAAGATGCCGGTGAAGTTGATGACCAGATACGGAGTCCAGGCCATGAACCACAGCGAGATGGTGACCAGGGCGACCTTGGCCAGCTTCATCTCGGTGCTGGTGTTCTGGGCTTCCTGCGTACGCAGCGAGGCGACGTTCATCTTCTTGGCCTGCTCGCGCATGTTCTTCTCGTGTGCGGACACAGCCTTCAGGATGAAGGTGTACGAGTAGATGATGGTCAGCAGAGGCAACCAGTACACGAAGATGGCGTAGATGATGATGTACGAGCGGCTCAGCCACGTCTGGGTCAGGTAGTCAGTTCCGCAAGCGGTCATGTTACCTTCTGGCACATATCGGTTCCATCCGAAGAGAGGGGCCAGAGTCCAGAACAGTGCGAACGCCCACACGCCCAGGATGCGCAGCAGGGCTCCGTTGTTGGTCATCGGTTTTCCCGAGAGACCCTTCACGATGACGTTGTATCGGTCAAACGCAATCATAGTCATAGTCCAGATCGAGGCGCAGCCGAACAGCGATCCAAACATGGCGTAGAGTTCGCAAGCGAATGGGCCAAACACCCAGGTCTCGTGCCAGCAGTTGATCACCATCGGAGGAGCCATGGTAAACATCATCAGGAAATCAGAGAAGGCCAAATTGACCACCAGCAAGTTGGAAGGGGTTCGGAGTGCCTTGGTATTGGTGAAGATATAGATGACGCAACCGTTGCCGAGGATGGAAATGACACCAAGGATGAAGATGGCAAAGCCCAGGATCGAGTGCCACAGCGGGTTCATCGGCGGGAACTGGTACCAGTGAGCGTCCACCATGTGGAGCATCTCCGCCGGTACCTTATCGACGACCGTGACATTGTTGACCACCGTCTGGGTCCAGGCGCTAAAGTGCGGCTCTGCGAATGCTGCCATCTTAGTTCCTCTGCGTGCAGAATTTCCTCACGAGACACGAAAGCGTGCGAATATCCACAAAAACTCTAACGAGCCGCGTGTTTGCTAGAGTGGTTCGACCACGTACACTATTCACTGGTTTTGGATAAGCTGAAGAAAATCGCTTTTCAGGGCGAACTACTCCAGGCTTACTGTAGCTACTTGAGAACTCTACTCAACTGATCACCGGTGTTGTACCAAGGAACAACTCGTCCTTCTGCCGGGCGCGACTAGCTTTTATAGCGCGAAAAATTCGGCTGTCCACGTTGCACTAATTCGATTAGTAATTTCGTGCATGGTTTCGGCGGTACCGCGAACCGGCAAGTGCACTCATAATTTCGAAAAAAAAACGCTAATCCTTAACGTAATAATTTGTCCAGTTTTGGTGCTTCTTCACACTGCCCCACACATTGTAGCAAATGGCAAACATGACCGACCAACCGGAAAAAAAAACAAATAAATAAATAAGGCTAACAACCCTATTCGATAACAGTGCCAAAACAGTTTCGTTTCGTGCTTACGCGTTTACGGAGCGGACTTCATGCATGGATAAGTTATTCGCGACTGTCCCACGCGAAAGCCCCAGCCATCTAGCATTCCCCATCGAACGCGATCGCTAGCTGATCTGAATTCTGGGATTTTACTATGGACCGTTTGCATATGTGTGCGCGAACGTCAGCCAGCAGTCGTAAACGAGGAATTTTATTGACCAAACGGGGAAGCTTCTGATCGGTGAGGGCTGTATAAATAATTCCCCATCCGCTGCGGTGGGGAATTTTGTCGGGATTTACAATACGATCGAGCATGTGCTTCGGGTGAGTGCATTGCTGTAGACGATCGGATTCGAGAACGGGGAGACATATAACACAAACGTTATCATGTTTGATTCTAGAGCTTTTATTTACTAAATAAAATTTGCATTCAAAAATAAAATACAAATTTTGCATTTGAAGCCGTTCAACGTCAGCATAAGATGAGGTCCGTAGTTATATATCTCGCGTGCCATTTGATCAGCCGTTCGATTGCCGAAAAACCAGTTTAGGCTGCTGATTTCTCCTCCGAAACGCCGGTGGTAGCCGATGCAACAGACTGTCCGTCGTCACTGTTATCCTGGCAAGATAGCGACGGGAACTTCTGGTACAGAGCAGCGCGGTACTTCGGATGGCTGATGCCGTACACAATCGGGTTGTAGACGGCGTTGGCCTTGGCGAACAGCGAGCCCCAGATGGTGGCCAGCGGGCTGATCGGAGCGGCCTTGAAGATGCCGGTGAAGTTGATGACCAGATACGGAGTCCAGGCCATGAACCACAGCGAGATGGTGACCAGGGCGACCTTGGCCAGCTTCATCTCGGTGCTGGTGTTCTGGGCTTCCTGCGAACGCAGCGAGGCGACGTTCATCTTCTTGGCCTGCTCGCGCATGTTCTTCTCGTGTGCAGATACAGCCTAAAGTGGAGTGAGAGCAATGGGTTACGATTAGCTCACCGTTTGAAGCACGGACGGGGGCACTGTTACCATACCTGGATGATGTAGATGTACGAGTAGATGATGCTGAACAGAGGCAGGTAGTACACGAAGCCAGAGTAGATCAGAATGTATGATCGGCTGGTGAAATCCTGCGACAGATAATCAGTTCCGCAAGCGGTCATGTTACCCTCCGGCACGTATCGGTTCCATCCGAACAGAGGAGCCAAAGTCCAGAGTAGCGCGAATGCCCAGATGCCAAGAATGCGCAGCAGGGCTCCGTTGTTGGTCATCGGTTTCGCCGAGAGACCCTTCACGATGACGTTGTATCGGTCAAACGCAATCATAGTCATAGTCCAGATCGAGGCGCAGCCGAACAGCGATCCAAACATGGCGTAGAGTTCGCAAGCGAATGGGCCAAACACCCAGGTCTCGTGCCAGCAGTTGATCACCATCGGAGGAGCCATGGTAAACATCATCAGGAAATCAGAGAAGGCCAAATTGACCACCAGCAAGTTGGAAGGGGTTCGGAGTGCCTTGGTATTGGTGAAGATATAGATGACGCAACCGTTGCCGAGGATGGAAATGACACCAAGGATGAAGATGGCAAAGCCCAGGATCGAGTGCCACAGCGGGTTCATCGGCGGGAACTGGTACCAGTGAGCGTCCACCATGTGGAGCATCTCCGCCGGTACCTTATCGACGACCGTGACATTGTTGACCACCGTCTGGGTCCAGGCGCTAAAGTGCGGCTCTGCGAATGCTGCCATCTTAGTTCCTCTGCGTGCAGAATTTCCTCACGAGACACGAAAGCGTGCGAATATCCACAAAAACTCTAACGAGCCGCGTGTTTGCTAGAGTGGTTCGACCACGTACACTATTCACTGGTTTTGGATAAGCTGAAGAAAATCGCTTTTCAGGGCGAACTACTCCAGGCTTACTGTAGCTACTTGAGAACTCTACTCAACTGATCACCGGTGTTGTACCAAGGAACAACTCGTCCTTCTGCCGGGCGCGACTAGCTTTTATAGCGCGAAAAATTCGGCTGTCCACGTTGCACTAATTCGATTAGTAATTTCGTGCATGGTTTCGGCGGTACCGCGAACCGGCAAGTGCACTCATAATTTCGAAAAAAAAACGCTAATCCTTAACGTAATAATTTGTCCAGTTTTGGTGCTTCTTCACACTGCCCCACACATTGTAGCAAATGGCAAACATGACCGACCAACCGGATTATGCGTTACGGGAAATTTAATTGTGCCTTAGATATTCATAGTAAATCGAGTCTCATGCACGAGTTCCCCGTTATACATGTATATTTTAATATATTTTGCATGCATACTTTATGATAAAGGTACTCTATAAAAACTGTCAGTTTCGTTACATTACCCATAACTTAGATGAAACATTTTGAACGCACTACGCACTTGCTTGAATATGTGCCAACAACTGTATTGTACTTAGGGCATTAATGTTGTTTAATTAGAAATGCTTGAATCGATGAACAAGTAAAGAAAATTTATAAAAATGTCACAACAAAACAAACTATTCACTAGTTTCGATTGAAATATTTAACAAAATAGAATAATTTAGGAATTAGTTATCCAATGGTCTAGAGGTAGTAGCGTCAATTGTTCACACGATGGAACCGGAGTCAAACCAAATCGGAACTATCGCCAATGTTTAGGACTAATTATCCAGCTACGGGTAAATTGAATGAAGGAATCCAGCAACGGTTGGCCAACCGAGGCTGCCGTGCCAATGGGGAACAGGATGAACTGAAGGACATGATTGAAGGAATTGAATAACTGTTATTTTAAGGAATAGTTATTCAAACCACTTGATAAGCGGCACCTTCTTCAGAGGCTGAAAATTCTAAATCTAATTGTGATATTCTGCGATCTGAACTACCCAAAGGCTGCACAAGTACACACAAGTAGTATTTATTCCTTTATTGAATTACGAAATTGTAGGTTAACTATTTAAAATAAAGAAAAGAAAGGCTTTATCTGGGAGGATCAACAACATTTTTCATAGTTTATTTTTCAAATTTACGAAAGTTTACTGAATGCAGATTCTGCACCTTTAACGTTATCACAATTAATTTCGACCATTTCCGGAAGTTTAATTTAGCTCGTTCCATTCACAATAACCTATTGCCGAACATTCTGGCAGGTTTCGCATTGATCGGCAGTAGTCGCACAAGAAGCCACGGAACTCTGATCGGTAGAATTGTCCTTTCGACGGAATGCCAAGGACGGAAAGCGCTCATACAGAGCTGCCCTGTACTTTGGATGACTAATACCGTAAACTATAGGATTGTAGACGGCATTAGCTTTAGCGAACACTGATCCCCAAATCGTTTGCAGTGGGCTGATGGGGCTGGAAACAAATATCCCGGCATAGTTGATAACCAGATACGGTGTCCAGGCCATGAACCAGAGAGTTATTGTGACGAGTGCCACTTTGGCCAACTTAATTTCTGCATTCGTTTTCGACGCATCCGATGAGCGTAGGGAAGCGACATTCATTTTTTTTGCCTGTTCTCGCATGTTCCGCTCGTGTGCAGAAACAGCCTGGAAGAAAGGAAGCAAAGATTACCATGCGAGATTAG
The DNA here is from genome assembly GCA_002091835.1 of Anopheles maculatus. Taxonomy (NCBI): domain Eukaryota; kingdom Metazoa; phylum Arthropoda; class Insecta; order Diptera; family Culicidae; genus Anopheles; species Anopheles maculatus. The sequence goes on from KZ062349.1 coordinate 70,337, forward strand.
CAGAAGTTGACCGGAACTGTTACCTTCAGAATGTAGGAATAGCAGTAGATGATAAGTAAAAGCGGCAACCAGTACACGAACACCGAGTACGCGTAGATGTAGGACACGCTTATCCAATCCCGTGAGAGGTAGTCCGTGCCGCATGCACTCATGTTGCCTTCCGGTACGTAGCGGTTCCAGCCGAACAGTGGCGCTAGCGTCCAGATGAGTGAATTGATCCATACGAAGAGAATTCGCATCACCGATCCAACGTAGGTGAGCGGTTTGGCGGCTAAACCCTTCACGATCACGTTATACCGATCGAAAGCGATCATTGTCATGCTCCAGATCGAAACGCAGCCCGACAGGGAACCGAACATTCCATATATTTCGCACATAAGCGGTCCAAATACCCAGGTCTCGTGGTAGGAATTGATGATGAGCGGGGGAGCCATGGTGAACATCATCATGAAATCGGCAAACGCTAGATTGATCACCATCAGGTTGGATGGCGTTCGGAGACCTTTGGTCGAGGAGAATATCAGAATGACGCATCCGTTGCCTACAATTGAAATCAAAGCCAGCAACCCTATGGTGGTGGCCAATGCCGCATGCCACTTTGTCTCCAAGGGTGGAAATTGATACCAGTGTGTGTCAACGAGATGGAGCATCTCAGCGGGCACTCTGTCCACCACGGTTAAATTAGCCACCGAGATGGTCCACGTAAGTGCTTGCGGACTAAGTGGCCCGATGATGGGTGCAGGAGCTTTCATGATGTCGTTTTGGAGGAGCAGAAGCACGAAACCTTTCTAACAGAGGCACGCACAGGCTGTAACAATAGTGTACTGTAAACTCTTAGTTCGCCACTGGTCACTTTCTGAGATCGGGAATACTGAACAACTCAATCTAGGAATAGTGACATTTTATCATATTTATACCGAGCTCTGGCGCTTACAGAGATCACCGTAATTGAATTAGTGACCAACAATAAAAATTCTCAGATTGACGGGATTGACAGGTAAGCTTAACCCGTGAGAGATTAGTGGAGGGCAATATTGGCTATTGCAAGGACTAATTGTGCAGGTGCCGTTACGTCATTGGCATTGCGTTATGATTGCTTTCCGATTGTGTCTGGCTGATCCGCCATGCTTATTGGGAATCAGCCAACCTGCTATGGTTCAGCTAGAAGGAATGGTTCACTGAACGGGTAAGGCATTAGTGTCGAGTTAGCGGTAGTTCCTATTTACGGTACTGCTACTGCGCAAAAGCGCACCAGCAAGCAGTTTTGGAAGAAGTTTTTTCGTTCATACCATCTTAGCAACCCGTTGGTAACCGTCGTTTGGATAGCAAGAGCGGAGCAATTGCGACCATGGCGTTTGCTGGGAATATTCAGACTTTTCGGAAAAACCGTCCCTCACAGTACTTTCCGTTCAAAATTAATTCAAACCAAAGATGTGAGTCTGGGCAGGATGATTTCTGTACCGAGTATGACAACAAGTTTGTGCCGTTTAACAACTACTCAAAACCAGGTAATGTATAGTGTTTACTTGTGCTGACTGAACAGTGGATTGTGATTTTTTATTCTTTTTCTGCTGGTTAGTTCTGCGTCGTGATCAGATGAGGGAAGTTTACAAGGAAAAATTGGCATTAACTTTAACGAAGAATGCGAACGAACAGTTGGAAACTATACATCGACAGGAAGAGGAACGAAAACAGCTTAGAAAACGAATGAATTACTACATGGCAAAGGATAACGAACACGATCCTCAATACAGTCTTCGGCGTACGGATGATGTAGTAACTTTTTGGAGCTATTGCACCCGGCGTAATGCAAATCATCGACGAAATAATGATTTTACCAAGTCTCACGACGAGAAACTAGACGTTCAGTTTGAATAAACATATGAGTTGATACATTTCATTGCTTATGA
>KZ062349.1:73673-89651 GCA_002091835.1 Anopheles maculatus
TACACCGACTCAACCATACCTATGCACCGGCTTGCTTTTTATACGGCCAAGAATGCAGTTCCCTTCTACGGTATGCAATTAGTAATTGAATTATGTTAAAGGGTTTATCATCGTAAGAAGTATGCAAGCATTCCGAAGGAACCGGGCCGGTAGACAAGAATTGATTCGTTCGGTATTGATTAGTCTCAAGCTTCAGACGTGGCATGTTTGGTAACGGATTGGGACAGTAGTTTTTCGACAAAATGTTACGACTTCTTTAAAATGTCGATTCTACTATTTGAGTTTTTGCCGTTTTCGTGGATTTCATGTGTATTAAATATTGCACGCATTCTCTTTGATATTATTGTCCCAGACATACACTGAACAAATAAATAGCATGAATATGTATGAACATTCGCCATGTTGAAACTAACCACTACCAGTACGGGAAACATATATTTTACACAAAAATTCATTAAGTTATAACTGTTTCATTTCACATCAGCTTTGTCCCTTAAGGCATGGGTAGTCAAAGTTTTCTTGATTCTTTAGCATTAACTGCAAAAAAAGGGGAACCGGTAAAGTAGTAATTCATGGTCATGGTCGACTGCCGAGAATGGGAACACAATCGATTATCTTTCGTTTTACACTATCGTACACTGAACACAATACAAACACGTCAATGTATTGGCATCTTACGCATTTCTAAATGTGGCGTTTACGTTTCTTTGCGCCAGCTCCTTAAGTCAATTTGTAAATGTAAAGGGGTAATTGAATTAAAATTTTCTTGAGCATAATAGAAACACTTCTTCTATAAAAACGTACGCTTGCTGGTCAACGTGCGAAGTCTACGTTTTAGCACGGACCTGTTACGTTTGAGGAGGAACTGTTGAATTGAAGTAGTTCGATTTCTTTTGGGATCGATTTTCTTCAGTGTAGAGTGCAACGCAGATAGAAGGATTAAATTTTTAGTACCTGCGAATAAAGGTACATCAAACAATATTTATATCTTGTGTCTATTGTACAAATAGTATTAATCAATTTGTATCGAAACAAAAACTTGTGTAGAAATGGCTGCATTTGTGGAACCACACTTTGATGCCTGGACGCAAGGAGGCGGCAACATGACCGTTGTGGACAAGGTCCCGCCAGAGATGCTCCACATGGTGCATCCTCACTGGAACCAGTTCCCGCCGATGAACCCTCTGTGGCACTCGATCCTGGGCTTCGCCATCTTCATGCTCGGAATGATCTCGATGATCGGTAACGGTTGTGTGATGTACATCTTCACGAACACCAAGTCACTCCGAACCCCCTCCAACTTGCTGGTGGTCAATTTGGCCTTCTCCGATTTCTTCATGATGTTTACCATGGGACCGCCGATGGTGATCAACTGCTGGCACGAGACCTGGGTGTTCGGACCGTTCGCCTGCGAGCTTTACGCTATGCTTGGATCGCTGTTCGGCTGTGCCTCGATCTGGACCATGACTATGATTGCGTTTGACCGATACAACGTCATCGTGAAGGGTCTCTCGGGAAAACCGATGACCAACAACGGAGCCCTGCTGCGCATTCTGGGCGTGTGGGCGTTTGCACTGTTCTGGACTCTGGCCCCGCTCTTCGGATGGAACCGATACGTGCCAGAAGGTAACATGACCGCATGCGGAACTGACTACCTGACCCAGACGTGGTTGAGCCGCTCGTACATCATCATCTACGCCATTTTCGTGTACTGGTTGCCTCTGCTGACCATCATCTACTCGTACACCTTCATCCTGAAGGCTGTGTCCGCACACGAGAAGAACATGCGCGAGCAGGCCAAGAAGATGAACGTCGCCTCGCTGCGTACGCAGGAAGCCCAGAACACCAGCACCGAGATGAAGCTGGCCAAGGTCGCCCTGGTCACCATCTCGCTGTGGTTCATGGCCTGGACTCCGTATCTGGTCATCAACTTCACCGGCATCTTCAAGGCCGCTCCGATCAGCCCGCTGGCCACCATCTGGGGCTCGCTGTTCGCCAAGGCCAACGCCGTCTACAACCCGATTGTGTACGGCATCAGCCATCCGAAGTACCGCGCTGCTCTGTACCAGAAGTTCCCGTCACTATCGTGCCAGGATGCACCAGCCGACGATGGGCAGTCGGTAGCGTCCGGTGCTACCCAGGCCTCAGATGAGAAGGCGTAAAGTGTTATGTAATGTCAAACTAATCAGAAAAAACTGATGGGAAGAAATTACATGCAATATATGTGCAACTGCACGAGTATCATATGAGAAAAACAGAATCATATACGCAGAGTTATCATGCACAGTTTTATTATTTACAAGAACTAAGCTTATTTATTATCTTCATCGAAACTGCTGATGTTCCAATCGGATTCATCGTCAACCTTTGCCCTGTGAAGGTCATAGTTTTTTTGCGATTGAAAATATTCTTCTTTTGTTTGCTGTTGTCCACTTGGCGCGGGTGTTGGTCCAGCAGATTGTAGATTATCAGTGCTATCCAAATTAAATAATACGCGCTTTTTAGGGACCGGTTTCGGCTGTTCTGATATGCTTTCTACAATCCCACTAATGTCGGAAGAATTTTCCTGCATGATCAATCCTTGCGGTTTGCTTGTTGCGATTGCGGATTGAATGGTTTTAATTGGCGTATGCAGGAGCCGTTCTACTTGCTGATCGTAGCTGGAAATAGAAGCACGCTTGGACGGGTTGGGTATAACGATGGAATCATCCTGGCCCGACAAATGTGACACATTCGCATGAACGGTGATGATATCGTCATCGGTCAATTTTATGGTTGGCCTGTACAATGGCCCCTGGGACCCAGGCACTAAGAAATTTTTCCCTTTCGATACATTCGAATCGGTGCCCATCTCTGGAAGGTGTAGCTTTTGCTTTGAAGGAAGTACTTCCAGTGCTGAGGACGCTTTGAGACGAGATTGAGTCAGGGACACTCTCGAGGAAGATGAATGAATTCCTTTTCTCACAAGGATCGGCTGATCTGTGGACATTTTACTAACGATTACCTTCGCTTCGGAAGTTTCGTCTGCTTTACCTCGCGCTAACTGTTCCACCTTCGAAAGCAATTGGTTACGGGTGATGAAAAAATGGTTGTGCTTTTGCTTTTGAATTTCTCTTCGGTCCGCTAAAGCTTTGTATGCAGCACTTAAATTTTCACCAAATAGTTGCTTCGATCGGGGATCCACTCCAATTGCTTTCAGTCGTGCGCGGAACTGATTCAAAATTTGCTTTTTGGGCGAAATGAGCAAAGCGTTTTGGGAAGATTGCGATTGAGGCGTAGAAACCTTAGCGGTGTCTGGTTCGATCGTTGCAACTACGACATGTGGGGTCTTCATAGCTAGTTTTCTAGCGGGTTCAACGTTTTGAGGCTCTTCCTTGTCACTTGTGGCTTGATCCGATTCGAAAGAAATTATATTGCTACTTTGATCGTATCTAACTATTTCCTTGGAGCGTCCTGTCACTGACTCACCTTCAATGGCAACCGTCGGAAGAGTAACCACTTTTAACCCGATCGAATGATGTGGCAATCTTTGGTTAACATGTGTTGTGTGGGAATGGTGTTGATTGGTGTCGGGTAATGAAGCACGAGTCTCGAGAAGTAGTTTCTCCATGTGTTCCATCTTTTGCGCATACACTCTTTAACTCTTTCGAATGACGCGATGGTTTGTTGAGCTTGCTTTTGACTTATTTCGTACATTTGTTCCAACTCCTGATATCGATCCTTCCAAACGTTCTCTTCTGTCTCCGGTATGGGAGTGTTTCTTTCAGATTTTTCCATGCTTTGAATTACATCCACTAGGTTTTGTTTAACGGTGGCAATTTCCTGGTTGAGTGTTTTTCTTTCACCAGCTTTCCAGCTTTCAAAGAGTTGCTTTTGTTCCTCTAAAAATGTTTGCAAATCGGACTTTGAAATAAGATCTGCGGACAGCGTTTGTTCCGCCGGTTTGTTACCGGAGATTGGAGCGTATTCTGCCGATAATGGCAGAGTATCTGTCTGCGTTTGTGCTTCTTTATCGTTTAAATCCTTGTCATCCGTCAGATTACTTTGTATTCCGAGGCTGTGCAGTACTTTAGCTGGTGGCTTTTCGGTGGCACTGCTACTGTCCTCAGAGCAAGCACGACACCGGTGGTGTTTGGTGCGATGGTTGTGTAGGTCCTTTTCTGCAGCATTGAGTCGTTCTTTCAGTTGTTTCACTTCCAGCTCAAGTTTGATGGTGTTTATCAGGTTAGTGTCCGTACTGGATGGGTTTCGATCGAACGTAGCTTCTGCTGGCCGAACGATATTTGCATGCTTCCGTACTATGTGCGCACTCAACAGCTCTGGACTGATGAAATTTTTGGTACACTTTGAACATGGAAAAATTACGTTTGCTACTGGCTGTGAGTGTTGATGTTCCATAATTTCGGTACGTTGCAACTTCCTTTGCAGTAGTGTCACCTCTTCGTTACGCTTCCTGTTCATTTTTTCGAGTCGCACATTTTCCTCCTGTAAATTTTGTATTGTATTTCTAATTTCCAGCACTGATTCATCCAAAAATTGCTTGCAAAATAACAGATACTGGATGCTGAATTGTGCTAGAATGAAGTATTTTCCAATCGCAGGATCGAGAATCCGATTATTTAACACATTTCCGATCGGTACTTCCGATATGTGTGGAATGAACTCGTCCAGTTTTTCATAATCCTGCTCATTCACAATACCATACGGATCTATGGACGCTGCAGAAATAAGATCGGACAAGGTAGCGTTAGTACGAAAGCATGTGAAAAAAGGGGTCACTTTTACCTATGAAACGCCAATCAATGCAATGTCCTGCGGAAAGCTCACGAATGGTAAAACCAGCTTCTCTTGCTATTTTCGGAAAGTTGTGGTGCCATTTGTATGACATTCTTGCCGAACGAATGTGCGGCCCAGCCAGGACAGGAGCCTTTTTGCGACGTCGTTTATATTCTGCTGCCACTTTACTTTATTTTTATTGCTAATTATGACCGTTTATGTCATCCAACAACAATTTGCATCATATCTGCGCTTGTGCTTCCTTTGATATGGAAGGACGAAGGCTGGTTTCCTTCGCTACGGCCCCTGACGTAACCATAGTAACAATATTGTGCAACACAAACAAACGTTCGCTTACCTTTCAAATTTCAAACGCATTTACAACATCCATCAGGCTGTGCATCAGATAAGTTCTAGCTGTCCTTCGATTACCAGTGGCTCAATATCACGATATCGGAACAAATGTACCGTACCGACACGAATGTTGACCGAGAGTTCACCACCTGCCAGCGAATATTCCCCAACGTCTTGTCTTGCTCGAGCAAACACGTGTGTGTTCAAATTTGGAACGACTCGTCGTGCTCGCTCATCATCTTGATGGTTTTGTGGCATGTGGCGAGTGACCAACTCGTGGAAATGCGTTTCGACGCTGTCGTGAAAGCCACGCGTAAATTTCTGTTCAGCTTCCGATAGTCGTTTCAAATTGGGCGGTCTGCTAGACTCCACATCAAGGATGTGAGATGCGTATGTTTCCAGCTTCTGTAATCTACACCGCAGATAGCTGGCCACTATGAATCTGATCCGTTCCACTTCCATCCGATGTACGATATAGAGCAGATCGTTCTTGTTTGCCGTTGCTAGATTTTCTTCCATGTGTACCAGCTGTATCATGACCATTTCCACCAGGGCCTCCTCATAGGGGAGCACATCGGGTGCGAACTTTTCATTTATCCAGGCACGTTGAAGAGCTTCCAAAACCTCGCCGGTTTGTTACCGGAGATTGGAGCGTATTCTGCCGATAATGGCAGAGTATCTGTCTGCGTTTGTGCTTCTTTATCGTTTAAATCCTTGTCATCCGTCAGATTACTTTGTATTCCAAGGCTGTGCAGTACTTTAGCTGGTGGCTTTTCGGTGGCACTGCTACTGTCCTCAGAGCAAGCACGACACCGGTGGTGTTTGGTGCGATGGTTGTGTAGGTCCTTTTCTGCAGCATTGAGTCGTTCTTTCAGTTGTTTCACTTCCAGCTCAAGTTTGATGGTGTTTATCAGGTTAGTGTCCGTACTGGATGGGTTTCGATCGAACGTAGCTTCTGCTGGCCGAACGATATTTGCATGCTTCCGTACTATGTGCGCACTCAACAGCTCCGGACTGATGAAATTTTTGGTACACTTTGAACATGGAAAAATTACGTTTGCCACTGGCTGTGAGTGTTGATGTTCCATAATTTCGGTACGTTGCAACTTCCTTTGCAATAGTGTCACCTCTTCGTTACGCTTCCTGTTCATTTTTTCGAGTCGCACATTTTCCTCCTGTAAATTTTGTATTGTATTTCTAATTTCCAGCACTGATTCATCCAAAAATTGCTTGCAAAATAACAGATACTGGATGCTGAATTGTGCTAGAATGAAGTATTTTCCAATCGCAGGATCGAGAATCCGATTATTTAACACATTTCCGATCGGTACTTCCGATATGTGTGGAATGAACTCGTCCAGTTTTTCATAATCCTGCTCATTCACAATACCATACGGATCTATGGACGCTGCAGAAATAAGATCGGACAAGGTAGCGTTAGTACGAAAGCATGTGAAAAAAGGGGTCACTTTTACCTATGAAACGCCAATCAATGCAATGTCCTGCGGAAAGCTCACGAATGGTAAAACCAGCTTCTCTTGCTATTTTCGGAAAGTTGTGGTGCCATTTGTATGACATTCTTGCCGAACGAATGTGCGGCCCAGCCAGGACAGGAGCCTTTTTGCGACGTCGTTTATATTCTGCTGCCACTTTACTTTATTTTTATTGCTAATTATGACCGTTTATGTCATCCAACAACAATTTGTATCATATCTGCGCTTGTGCTTCCTTTGATATGGAAGGACGAAGGCTGGTTTCCTTCGCTACGGCCCCTGACGTAACCATAGTAACAATATTGTGCAACACAAACAAACGTTCGCTTACCTTTCAAATTTCAAACGCATTTACAACATCCATCAGGCTGTGCATCAGATAAGTTCTAGCTGTCCTTCGATTACCAGTGGCTCAATATCACGATATCGGAACAAATGTACCGTACCGACACGAATGTTGACCGAGAGTTCACCACCTGCCAGCGAATATTCCCCAACGTCTTGTCTTGCTCGAGCAAACACGTGTGTGTTCAAATTTGGAACGACTCGTCGTGCTCGCTCATCATCTTGATGGTTTTGTGGCATGTGGCGAGTGACCAACTCGTGGAAATGCGTTTCGACGCTGTCGTGAAAGCCACGCGTAAATTTCTGTTCAGCTTCCGATAGTCGTTTCAAATTGGGCGGTCTGCTAGACTCCACATCAAGGATGTGAGATGCGTATGTTTCCAGCTTCTGTAATCTACACCGCAGATAGCTGGCCACTATGAATCTGATCCGTTCCACTTCCATCCGATGTACGATATAGAGCAGATCGTTCTTGTTTGCCGTTGCTAGATTTTCTTCCATGTGTACCAGCTGTATCATGACCATTTCCACCAGGGCCTCCTCATAGGGGAGCACATCGGGTGCGAACTTTTCATTTATCCAGGCACGTTGAAGAGCTTCCAAAACCTAGCGCCAATAATGGATGGGATTAGGTTGGGGGTTTCGTATGTATCTTTGTTTACCACTTTGTTGTTTACCTCTTGTGAGGACATTTGGATTTCTTCCTCATCATCCTCAAACTCTTCAGCACGATCGTTGCGCGAACCATTTACATGCAAATCAGCCTCAGTACTCGTTTCGGGTTGATTTTCCGAATCAAATTCATTACTCTCCATCACACATGAAAGATTGTTCAAATTCGTATGCGATATGAATTCGGTACCCTACTTTGCGCGCGAATTTAATGACAAGTTTGGAATGCCAGAAACGTATCTGAGCAGGCTGGACAATAAATGGAGATGGAAAATCTAACAACAAACAAAGACAACAAAGAATCATTCTTCTTAAACGGAAAAAATATTCTAACATTTAGTATAAATTGCTGCGTAGAGGTAAATGTTTGTAAAAGCTAACACTGCCATATGTTACCGCAAAACAAAACAAAACAAATTATAAAATGACAACGGCTGCATTTGGCATTGTCCATACTCCCATAACCTGTCAAGTAATGATTTTTGGCGTTACCTGCATTACAGTCAAGTTGCACCAAAAGTTGGTGTGTTTACGACAATTTTGATGAACATAGGAAATAAATTATTGTTGTAGAGCAACCTCGTGGAATTTATCGAGCGTGAGGTGCAGTTGGATGATTAAGCCGCATACTTCTGGTGGTGTATGATGTCGACTAAGGTGTTGCAACAAGTATTTCGTGTAGTGGTGGAGAATGTGCTGAATCGGTGGACAGCATTACGGCTCGCCGTAGAGCATGGCATGGGCGGCCCACTTGGGTTGAATGTGAGTAGCTTCCTCGTTTTAATATTACAAATATTTGTACACCTGCTACTAATAATTCAATGCATATAATCAATTCCAGACGGCAATAGAATTGATCGACTACGTAACATCATACTGCACCGAAAATAAACATGTGGACGCGATCGATTTGCGCGAAGTGTTGGAAGAAATTATGGACCAAGAGTTTGAGACTATCTGTGAGGACGATTCTATTCAGGGTATGTTAATTGGCGGAGCACAACCGGCCATGTATTGATACAATGTTTCTTTTTCGATTCACAGAGGTCAGTGCCGTTTTAATAAAGTTATTGCAAATGTTGAAGGAAGGCAAGGAGGAAGAAGTGAAGGCTGAAATCGACCGAATGATCCCGTGTGAACTGTGGATAGTTAGTGGATCGAAAATAAAATATCAGCAAAAGGACGACAGTAGCGAAAGTGAGGAGGATACGAACGATCAAGAGGATATGGAAGTGGAACCAGCAACGGAAGTTAGTCCGAGCACATGCGGTTCCAGCACGAAGTTTATTGAGGAATCCATCGATCCCGGATGGACGCAGGTTCGCGGCCGTCGACGCCGATAGTGTAGGTATTTGTTGGAATGAAAGATATACTGTAAATACAATAAAACGAGCAATTATCCTGATTCGACTGCGGTTTCTCCTACAACTGGATGACACGAATACGTGAAGTGAAAATTTTTGTATTGGCGTCTGGCAACACGGCCCGGTAAACCCGTCGGCTGTCAGTGCGCTGTCAGATGTTGCGGTTTTGGAATAAAAATTAGCAGCAAAACAAATTGAGTGCGAATGTGAAGATAAAGTTTTACGGGACGAATGTTCTTGTTTCGTGTTTTTTTTCAGTGAAAAACACGTCCCAAAAATATCCGACAATTTAATGTAAACATGTTCATAGGAGACAATAGTTCGAGCGGTCTTCTAATTCTGTGAAAATGTATTCGATTTCAGAGTTTAAAGGGTATGAGCAGCCTCGACAGAAGTAAAATAGAACAAACATAATGGCCTGGCAGAACAATTGGTCAGCAATGCAACCGCAGGGCCTCGGTCCAAGATACCCTCCACCGATGGGCAATGCTCATCCGGCAGCACCCAGTGCCCCGGTATCGAGTTATGGAGTTGCAAATACCGATCAATACAATCAGTGGCAGTGGCAGCAGTACCAGCAACAATACGCCCAGTGGTATGCTATGTATGGCGAGAAATACGCACAGCAGACGGGCAATACTTTACCTCCTGTAGCTTCTCCGATGCCGCAAGCTGCGCCTAATGTTGTGGCAAATCCTCACGCGGTGGCTCCACTACCGGTTAGACCAGCTATCGGTTCGATGAGCATGGTTGCTCCCCCACCACCATCAGAACCACATCCGGACGAGCTGCAGATGAGCAGAAGTAGGGCCGCGATTATTGAAATGGTCGTGTTACGGTTTGGTTTAAATTTCTCGCATTTTTTTTTAATTGTTACAGCAGTCAATAAACCTCCCCTTCCGGAGTGAAAGAGTCCTGAAGAGATTGCTTTTGATGAGCAGTTTCGGAAGTGGGAACAGGAGTTTGAGACGTGGAAAAAAACTAACATAAACCATCCGGACAAGGCAGCATACAGGGAGTATGAACAAAAGTATGAGGAACAACGTAAAAAGCTGCTTGATCATCGCGAACAATTGCGCCGGAAAAGGAATGGGCCACAGAACGCAACGGGTCAGGCTTCACGTAATACGGCCTTAGTCACATCGTTACAAAAACCTCCACCGCCACCGCCGCAATCCTCACAACCACCACCGCCGCCGCCACAGCCATTACAGCCACCACAGCCACCACAGCCAATGGCAGAACCAGTAGAGGAGGAACCACCTTCCTACATTATGCCAACTGAAGCAAATGCACAAAGAGAAAAAAACGATATGCATCTGCAAAACCTATTCAGTAGTTCCGGGAAGGGTAGTGGTGGCGGTGGTATTCCTGGATTGGATTTGATCGATGACGTACCTCCGCCATTGCCAAAAAAAGCGAAACTCGAAGAGCCTGTCATTGATTTATCGAATGATGAGGAACAAGTCAAGCAAAATGTAAATCACTCCAATTCGAACAAAAACATGATCAGTTCTTTGTTGAACGATCCAAATGTAAACGCTCTGCTGCAGCTGGTTGGAAAAACGATTTCAGGGAACGGAGTAGGGGTTGGTGCTGGTGACACAACAAACCCCTTAGTAGCAGCTTTGGCACAGCTGACAAATAATTCAAATTTGGAGAAAAATAATTCTGTGGAAAGGCCTTCGAACGAATTGAATGAAGGACCGGTACATCACTCAAACACAACTCGGCCGTTTGAAGCCCATACTAACGGACCGAATGATCGAGGACTTCTTCCATCAACAAGCGGTGCTTCGCCGTATAACGCTATGGTGCGAGAAGAGAACCTTTTGCTGCGCAATAAACCGCAGGAATTTAATCCGCGCATACCTCCACCACTGCTAGACGTTGACTTTACCCGACCGCCGCCCATGGTACGAACAACCAACAAATCGCATCGCGACAGACTAGGCCGCAGCTTTGATCCTGCCTGTGAGAATGATAGTTACTCCGGTGACGGATCGCCCTTGGCGAAAATGCCTCGCTTTGATTTAAGGGCACCACCGCAGGATCTAGCTACGGAGTACGAGGTGGATCCAGAATTGGGTCGTCCGGTCGCTGTTCCCAAACCGGACTGGATGTCCGAGGAGGAATATCAGGAAATTTACGATCGATACGAACATGTGCAAAGCTTCGAGGAACGGAAAAGTAAAATGTTGTTAGCGATTCAGGTACTGAAGCAGAGAAAGATACGTATCGGTACGTTTGTGGTTGATGAACCGAACCGGACCGTCGTGGGAATGCCAAAAACTATGCCACCGATGAAGGAACCGATAAAAAGTGTACCGGTAGACGATTATTTCAAACCTCAGCAGGTGTTTGACTACTCCAACTGTAGAAATGTGGGAGCAGTAACTAGCCATCAACTGCCTGCTGGGCGAGTCATAGACTATGGCCACCGTGGAACTAATCAGCAAAACACGAATAATAATAGATTTAATAGCAGCAGACGGGATGAATTCCACGCCCGTGAAGGTAAGATAGATTGACGGATGTTTTAAGGAGTGTGGATTTAAATTGACTATTTCCACTTTTAGGTAACGCGAATGGATTCGGTAGTAATACGCAGCGCTTCGATTACAATCATTCGCGAGTGGCCAGTAATGTAGGGCCAGTAGCGTCTGAGCAGCAAAGTAAAGCGCCCCAAATAAATACGGCCACTACGCATGATCGAACTGTGTCTGGTTTGGAGCGATTGGCGCAGATGCATCTCAATCCCAATCCGGATGAAAGTAATCCAAACTATCCGAGCAAGTTCCTACTGATGAACGATAATCGTCCCAATTGCCTTAGTACGAAGCGCGCTAAGCGACCGTCATCCATACGCAAGCAGAAACTAAAGCAACTGCAACAGCAGCAGCAGCAGCAGCAGCCGCAACAACAACAAACGCAGCAGGAACAGCAACAAACGCAGCAGGAACAGCAACAACGCGAAGAGAATGAGCAGTCAACTCCGAATACGGTTGTTTGCAAGGAGGAACCAGAGCTGTTGCTAGAAGACTTGAGCTCGGACGAAGACATTGGGCCCGACGATGGTTTTGCGTATCAGAGTAATGACGATAGCGTGAAACCAAGCGAAATCAAGCAAGAACCACGGGACGAGCGGCCCGAATCGACGGTATCGTCGTTATCCTCGCAGAATCATACCGTTTCCCGGATGGTTGATATTGATGATCTTTTGTTGCCGCCCGGGCGTTTTCACCGTCCGCCTAGAATATGTCTTCTGATTCGCGGTCTACCGGGCAGTGGAAAATCGCATCTGGCGCGACTAATTAAAAACAAAGAGCAAACCTTCGATCAATCGCCACGAGTGTTGAGTCTTGACGACTATTTTCTGGTAGAACGAGAGGAGGAAGAGAAGGATCCTGTGACGGGCAAGGTAACAAAATTGATCCGATCGGAGTACGAGTATGATGCAGAAATGGAAGATATCTACATCCAGAATCTGATCAAAGCGTTCAAGCGGACGATTTCTGAGCGTTTGTTTAATTTTGTAATAGTCGACTGTTGTAACCACCGGCTGGAAACTTATTGTGAATTTCATAACTACGCCCGGAGCAATGGTTTTAAGGTAAGGAAGAAGATGATAGGCGAAGATGGAGAAACCTTTTGGATAATGGGTTTTTATGTTCTTTGTAATATGTCTTTTCAGGTATATACGTGTACGATGCAAACCGACGTTGAAGATTGTGCCCGGCAAAACATTCACAAGCGATCTGAGCAAGAGATTCAGACGTATGCCGACAATTGGGCTTTGGCTCCTGATGAGCACGTGCAGATCAATTTCAACTCTTTGCTTGAACCGGAACTGCCGGGCGATACGGATACGACAGTAGCCGATATGGAGCTTGCTGCTGTGGACGAGGAACGCCCGAACATCGAAGAGGATCGAGCCCCAACGGAACAAGTAGGAGATAATAGTTTAATAACACTTTACCTTTACGTTACTTACCGTGGCGAATGGCGAATGGCGAATAATGGTTGTTCTGTTTCTGTCCACACTCTAAATTTCATTGTAGACGAGCACAGCACACGACGAAAGCAACGAAAGCCCGGTGGAGGGTATGGCAGAGGTGAGATATTGAATATTTAGGAAACGAAAGCGGAAACGAAAGTTTAAAACGTATTGGGATGCACATTTACTGGCAAAATATGGCATAACCAAAATGTGGACACACATTTAACTTTCGAATGTTTAGTATTAGCATTTCTTATTCGCATTTATATCGAGATGCATACATTTTATGCGTGTGTGCACAGAACGTTGGTTGAAACATTTGATGAAGCAGCAGCGTGTTTAGCATCGTAATGATACGGTTTTTTTCTTAACAATCACTATTGATAAATAAAATGCGTGCATATAGTGTGACATGTTCGCGAGTAAATGGGACCACGACACCAGTGAGCAGAATTTAGGTTGGTATAATTTGCTTACTTGAAATTTTCTTGAAAAAAAGTGAAAGATATTTACCGTTATGTACCGTCATCGGAACATTGTGCAATAGTAGCATCTCATTGCATCAACAGTGTATAAACATTGTAATTAATTTGTTTTTCTTTTGTGTGTGTGTGTCTTTCGTTTTTTTTTTCTTCTGTCTTCATAGCGAGACTCGATGGCATCAGCAAACCCTTGAAGCGTCCCCCAACTCTTGAGGACTATTTGCAGCTGGACGATGTCAACAGCGAGAATCAGGAGAACGAATCCCAAGACGGTGCGAACTCCAGTGGAAAAAAGAAGCGAGTACGTTGGGCTGATGTCGAGGAGCGCAAAGCGCAGGAAAAGATGCGTCAGCTAGGGTTCGTCGTTGGCGTTACGGATTGGACACGTATGATGGACCCGTCCGAGGGAAGCAGTGCGCTCACCAAAACGAAGTACATTGCCAGAGTAAAGAGACAGCAGTAAGCACCGGTGATGGAAGTGTGAAAGACGATAGAGAGGAATCGTCCCCCCCATTCACAGGGAGGAAGGAATACTTCATTTTACGAGAATGTAGGAAAATTTTCCAAACAGGCTTGTTTTTCCTCATCGCAAAAAGGCTCTCCACAGGTGGTTTGCTCCAATATCTTGCCCATCTTCTCGTTGTAGGTAGTTTTCGCGGGAACCAGTCGGCGGTGCCATTCAAGAAAGAACTGAGCGTGTGCGCCACGTGCACTAGCTGCAAAAGCTACCTTTTTGTTGGTCGAACTAAATCCTGCCTGCGAGAAGAAATAAGAGTAATATGTGTTTAATTTGCATAGCTTGCGTAGCTATTTGTACGCTACACGATACAACACAACGCGTGTAATATAAATACTGATCTGAACTAATTTTTATTACTCAAGCTTTCTCTAGCTCAATTGATGTATTGCAAATGTCGAATAAACTAAATGGATACGAAATTGGCTACAGAGGATGGAACGTACCGATGCTTGCTGTGGAAAGTGTGGTCGCATATCCGAAAATAGAAACCGGCGTACCGGCGTACAACTCAAATTTCGGCCAACTGGAACTGAACTAACATTATCAGGTAACTGGTTATGGTAGCTATCATCTGGAAGTATAGTGGGTTTAGTAATAGCTGCTTTCGATGTGTGTAGTATAGCCACCTACCGAGAACATCAATGTATAGTCAACATTGTACATGCCACAGTTGTTGATTTTAAAGTCCTGATGCAGCAGCTCGATAGTAAACGATTCAATCTAACGGAAGAGTCCAAGTGACAAGCTCAGTGATTCAGACACGTGCTCAGTGCTCACGAAAAAAGAAAATACTCACGCATCGTTCTACCCTTAGATTAGGTCCTGTTGCAATGTACTCGTTTAGTAGTAAACCCGTTTTTTCTGCCTGCAAAGACAAAATTGCACCGGTGACAACTCTCTCTAAACCCAATTCCTTCGTTCTGTTTAGACAAACCTGCTCGGTGATTTCAGAGCTGGCGGATATGATGTAGTAAAATTGGATCGCTTCGAATACCGCAAACAGTATAGAGCTCATATACGTTCCCAACGGTACGTCCACTTCGTTTTTGATGTCCTGCACGATGGATGTGTATGCGTAGAATATCTGCGTTGCAAAAAAAAACATAAACTCAATCAGACTTATCTGTCCTGGTTCAGATCGCGTTTGATGCCTACTTCCGATATGATAATGACAAAATGAACTAGCAATAGGCACGCCATCGGAAAGCCCACAAGCCGGATGATAGTTCCGACGTTGGTAGTGACCAGATGATGATTTTGTGTAATGGAGCTTAAAGCTTCATACGATATAGTTTTGTGCATTTTCAAACCGTAACAATGAGATGAACGAATTTGCTGTACATGCAGATAGATCCTACGATTGAGCATGTCATAAAAATGAGCACCAATATTCAGCAGAAAGACGATCACGTTGGTAAAGATGGCACCTTGCCAAATCGCAAAAACGTTTAATATCCAGAATATTTCCGTCATTAGGTTACCACGTGAAATAAACTGCCCGTAATAAAACATAAAGAGGGCACATATGAGAGTGTCGGCCAGAAATACTTTTAGGGCGTTTTTGCGGATGTTCTTTTTCGTTCTCGGCACCTTCCACCGTTGCTTGCCATTGTTGAGCAAACGGGACAGATCGGCAAGACTGTTGAAAATTTTACAAATCATTACTCTGGACGGTAGCAGCTGTACGTAGACAAACGTAAGTGTAGAATAGTGCAGAAAACATTGCGCCCAAACGAGAACATTCACGAGAGTGAGATCTGGATAAGGAATTTCCAACACAAGGTAAAAATAGACAAAAGGATAGAAGCAAATCTGTGCCACTGCAAGCCCGTAAGACCAAAGGGTGAGCCCTTTGCTTACGTAAAAGCGTTCAAATTGTCCAGTGTAATGAAATGGGAAATATCCTATCAATTGCGCGGTGTGAAAATGGACGCGAAGCACCAGCAACGTTAAGCGATCGTATATCATGCTG
>KZ062349.1:98820-118169 GCA_002091835.1 Anopheles maculatus
CAATTCGACCATATTTTTCCTGTATCAATGCCTGCAGCTCTATTTGCTCGCGTTGGTTCCCTCGGTGTACACAGATCAAGCGGAAAAGATGATGCGCTTACTGAATGTCGTTAGTGCAGTAGTAGTAAAGCTTACACTCTAAAAAAATAAAACGAAAGACGATTCGTTTTGGCGTATATATGTATAGTGGAGTAAATCGGGATCCGGCTCCCGGAGCCTTGCTTCGCGGGGAATGCAATTACTTCCTAAAGAAGCACACGATGGTGAGGGGGGTGAGGCTAGCCTTGCTTCGCGGGGAATGCAATTACTTCATAAAGAAGCACACGATGGTGAAGAGGGTGAGGCTAAGCATCTTCCAATTGGAAGCGAAACGAAGGGCCGAGTTGCACTCGTCCTGATCGCACTGGCTGCAGAACACCTCACGGATGGAGTCTGCCTTGAACTTGCCGTCGCAGACATTCTGTGCCTTGTAGATGCAACCCTTCACGATGGTTGCCTTCTTCGAATCGCTCTCCTCAATCCGGAGATGGTAGCACTTGTAGTCGGTTGACGGGAACGCCGCAGTGTTCGGTTTCAGCGCCAGCAGTGAGGCAGCCGATATGCCGGCACTCCCGATACCGCACTCGGTGTATTCGGGCATTTTTTCTTTGTCCTTGTCCGTGCTCGCATCCGAGGGAAGAACGATTTCGATGCCCTGCATACAACGCAATGCACGAACAGCTGCAAGCACGAACCATCAATGTGTTTTTGTTTTGCTGTCCTTGTTGCATTGCTCTTTAAGGGTCACCTACCTTGGAAGCTGGCCAGGAAGAAAAATGCACTCACTAGGAACAGTTTCATTTTAATTATTGCCTTCACTTTCAATAACGGCACACTGCAAAACACACGACTGCACACGACCGTAGTCAACCAGATAATACGGAGCTAGGCGAGACACACAGTGCACGGCCGGAAGGAAAGTTGTATTTCGAATGAACTGTGCGTCTTTTGTTGTTTTTTTTTTTTACGACGCAATGATGTCATTGACCAGGCATGTCAAATGTACGGATCGGATGAAATTCTCGGAACAAAAAAACTAAGCAACTTTTGGGCGAAAATCTTTAAATGCTGTTGAAGAATAGATAATAAGCCGAATAGGAAGGAAATAGCGTGCAATAAACATGCAAAATCATCTGTTTTGTAGTAACAAGAAACAGTAACGAAACAGTACGCGTCGGGCGTGTTTCGTTGCTAGGGCGTGCGTTTGACACCACTGACGCTCATGCGCATGGGAGAAAAATGCAGCTTCTCCGAAATAAAACTCTCCCATCCGCAGCTTGTACAATGACAGGTGCTGTCGGACGTTGTGTACGACGAATCAAACGTAAATACGTTGATTTCGGTAAAACTGTTGCACAAGTTTATTCAAAATAGCCGAAATGATGCCTTACTTACTCATGTTTTCTGTAACACATTATTTATTGCATATTTTAAAAGAAATGAAAAAAAAGTTTGAAGGATCTAATGAGCTAATAACTTTTGTATTATTCAAAACATTTTTTCAAAAACACTCCCATCGAAAGCACAACCGTCAGCAGGACCATGTTTGCTTGGAATTTACCCGCGGAATTACAGCCGTCATGATCGTTGCACCATCGGCAACCACTCTGCACACCAACGCGCACCTCGCCCTGGCAAACATCAACCGAATCGTAGGCACAGCCTCGTGTCCGGTACTCGTTGGGAGTGTCTTGAACCACCAGCTCAAAGCAGCGGAAGGTAGACGATTGGATTATCTGCATTGTAGGCTTGAAGGCTGCCACTCTTATCATGCCCAGCGAAGCACCACTGGCATCACACTCGATCAGGTTGTCCTCACACACACTTTCACTGTCCGTATGTTCACACGAGAAGCAGGAAATCGAAGAGGCTGTCGAAGAAGGAGAGAGATGAGCAAGCACGAGTATTGTTTACTTGTACGTACTAGCATAATACTTACCAGTTTGTACGATACTGCAAACGAAGATACCCACTAGAAGATGCCGCAAATGATTCATTGCGAATATGTACGAATTCTGCGTCACGTTGGTGATGGAACGATTACCAAAGAGCTGCAGCGAAAAACTGACCGCATCAAGCAACGAAAGCACGCACCCCAGCACCGGTGTGTTTATGTATTTTTCTTTATCATGTGTCTTATCGACATTCTTTTGGCACATGAACCGTCAGATAATTTTATGTGCGTTGATAACGATTAAAATGGGTTGTGTTTGTGTTTGTGCTAGCAGGTAATTCCTGATACCTGATCATCACACCACGACACACCGGTACTTGATAGCTTTCAATCATTTGTACTACACCACAAGGCAGGTCACTAGCGTACACACTAGAAAGCAATGTAAACATTAGAAGCTTAAGCTAATGTGCAATACAACGTTACTACAGACTACATCTATAGCCGACAGCACACGCTAGAGCACGCTGCCATAAATGGCGGGAAAATAGTTTGTATACAACGTGTTCTATAAGAGAGATAAGAGAGAACCGACAGCCAGGCGCGCTCTAACCTCTCTCACCCATGCTCTCCGTCTTTAGCAGTGCGGTAGTATTTTAGTAGCATCGATGCGTCTACTCTCTCCCTTTCTCTCTCGCTCGCATATTGATACGATTTTGAAAACGCAACACCAGGCACCTCCACCAATATCGCGGTCCAGCATGAGTTCGTCCGGTGGCGGTTTCATCCTTTCAGTTGCGTGAGGCTGCTGGAGACAAACGGATCTTTAAGGAAATCATTCAAGCACTAGTGTCGCGTAATCTGCGCTGAGCGGTAGCAGCTTTGAGCTGCGTTTGCCACACACTTTGGTGGCATCTGTGTTGACAATTGCTGATAACGCGTTGAACCGGTTCGGTTTGGGGCGATAATGAAAGGACAATACTGTTTTTAGAAATGCGTAGACGAGACGATGTCTTGAGCAGCACAAAGCAAAGCAAGTCTCGCCAGGTGATACTACTAAATGGATGTGAAAGTACGTGTGCATTACGATCAGCCGTATTGTAGTGGCGTGTTAGCAACAAACATTCAACGGCATCGCGCAGCATTGGCTGCTGAATAAATAATCCGGGGCAGGATTTTTACGGGCATGGTGCAGAAAGTGGATAATTGAATGTACAAACATTAATCTGCACCACCACCACCACCACCACCACCAGCTCATCGGGGTAATTGCAGTGGGAGGGCTGTAACCCTCACGCCAGGACCCAGGACCAGACAGCCGCGATGATCCAAGACGCGATGGAGCTGGTGCGCGTGGATCTCGCTAAAGGTAAATAGTTGAATTTACATTTCCCAAGCAAATGGTAGTAGCAATGGGCATCAAATATGTATCATCCGAAGAGATGAGATCCGTGTGTTGTTGTTTGGTTTTTCGGGCTATTAAAGATCAAACGTCGCTTAATGACTGCGAACGAAGCTTTTCGCGTGACATTCATTATGGTAATTATTGTTGTGACACATTAAAACACCGGCGGCATCGTCGTCGTCGTGTCTGTGCCCACCGACTGAGCTATAATTTGAGCGAAAAAAGCAACGTTTGCAATCAACCATGTAAACAACATTTTTAAGCTAAAAGCTCCCTACATTCCGATACTGTTTGTATCGAATCGGAGCCAGTTTTTCGTTGCCAAAAGCATGTCACCCCACCCCCTCCCCCCCGTTCGTCGGTTTCATATTTCTAATGGCAATTTTCGGGGTTTTACAATACCAATGCAAACGCAACGAAACGGCCATCAATTTCCGGAAAAACAAACATGGAAACCAAGATCCATCTTCCTCGTTTGGATGCGTAATTGTGTCCGTGGCGTGTCTGGTTACCGATGAAGGAAGTGGGAGACGATAAAGCAACACTAAAGCAGTAATAGATTATAAAAATTATAGAAACACTAAAGCCATACATCATACATGTTGGTGCTGGCAGAATTGTTGTTAACCCATAAGGAAATTAAAATGATTTCCTGCTAAAAGTATGAGCAGCATTTCTTAACACAACATCTTGAGAGATTGAGCCGCAGTGGTAAGCATGGTCGTTCTACCTCGTTTGGCGCTTAATTGCGCGAGGCACAATGATTGTAATGGCGTAATGAATCGTGCACAATGAGCATTAAATCGTTTGACTTCATTGGATTTCCTGGTGCTGAAACAACAGGACGACTTTTGCGGGTGATAAATGTTAAAGTTGAAGGAAACGCTCAACGGCCAACAGGTGCGATGAACAGGCACCGGTTTTGATAGAGCTTCCACACACAGTTCGCATTGCCGACCTCCGGAAGCTAAAGTATCGAATTGCAATTTCCGATGAGGATGCCGTAACGAGGAGATGAAGTATTTGTGCTCTGTGACACTCGCTCGCAGGATCGTACAGAAAACAGGGGGCCAATCGGGGGTCAGCAGTTGGCAGGGCTGTGGCTGTGTTTTGACGACGGTCCCATCAATGTCGCTTTCGTTGGATACGAGCGTGTGGTGCAAATCAAATTCGATGCCTTAAGGGCAATTAATAGCGGGTAGATAATGAATTTGTTGTACGTAATGGAAGTTCTCCTTCCACTGTCGAGGGGCCAGAGAAATAAATAACTAATGGATCGTGAGTGATGATAACATTTTGCTCCATATTCGTGAGCGGGCGTATCGGCTGAAGCTTAAGGATGGAAAAAAGGATTATCCTACGGGCTAATTAGTATTATACTAATAAACCGGGATATTGTCAGACGGATGATGCTGTAACGCCACTGCAATGTTGACCTATTGATGCCCACATTATCCACCTCTTTGTTGTTTGGTTCTGGTTTGCTGAAACGCAGTTCCAATACTATTTACACGCGTATAATTGGATGCGATTGCTAATTGCGCTCTTTAAAGGATGAAAGTGTCATAGTGATTGAATTATATATAAATAAATCGTTTTTTTTTATAATCTTGAACATCGCAATGACACATTAAAATAGAGCCTGGCATTACACAAATGCGGCAGGAAAATTCGTCAGATCCGCTGTGTGTGTGATGTGGTAGGGTAATCTTCTTAAAGGATCTTGCCGTGGTCGTTGCTCACGCGTTGTTGCAATCGTTACAGGAACAATGTTTCATTGCCCAGACGTGGGATAAAGAATGCCTTTTTTCGTGTTGATATGTTTATGGTTCACGTGTAACACCAGCCAAAATCAGTGGCACACGGTAGCATAACATTTCGGGGAAGACGTATTTTCCGCTCGAGAAATATATCAACCGACAATGTATTTGTTGTTTGCATGGCGCGCGAGCAGCAAAAGGTGTAAATAGAGGGGGGTTGGTAGAGCGGATATAGCGGCAAGGTACATACAACGACACGATCGGAATGCGATTTCTAGCGAAAACAGCTCCCCGGAGGATTAAAGAAGCTGGCAGAAAGATCCGCCGCAACACTTACCGTACGGCTGCTAGTAGCTGAACGCCACAGCAAAGGCAGCTTAGAAAGGGGATCAGTCTCCGTTCGAAATTAGCGATGTTTTCATGTGCTCGATTCATGCGATTCGAGGGAGCTGGTAGGCTGGTAGGATTGTGAAGCGCAAAGAGGAAGGAAACATTAAGGAATCATACGATTGAGTAGCATTGATCAGGATTATTCATCGATGTCCTTGGCTCTTTAAGCAAGGGTGCAGTAATTCGTTTAGGATGAAGTTCTCGGTACGTGGTTATCTCCTTCGCAATACGGCATTAAACAAGCGTTGCTCCGGGTGGTGTAGCTACAAAGTGTAGCTTTAATACGCCAACATAGGACGCTCCAATGGAGCAAGAGCGTCAATCAAGTTCCATCAACGCAGTATACGAAAAACATCATTAACCAATTAAACTCGTGTGTGCGTAAAGTGTGTGTGTGTGTGTTAAGCCGTTGCTGTTCCAATTTTTATGTCCATTCGGGGGTGAAAAATCGGTTAAATTTTAATGATAAAAGCAGACACCTCACGATAGTTGCGCCAACTCGCAGCTGCAGTTGATTATCGGTTTGCTGGAACGAAATTGGTTTTATGCAGGTTGTTTTATGCAATTCGTTATTGAATTATGTGTCATTTGATTTTTTTACCAATCGAGCAATAGATGAGAACGGTTAAAGGACAAAACAATCCATTGGTATGCGTGAAGGAAGCGTTTCGTGCGAAGTTTCAGCGAAATGAAATTGAGTTACGATAATACGCAATAATGATGCCGATGATAGCCTTAGTTTAGAGAGCAAAAACAATACGCGCAATCCGATTTGCACGGGGCACTTCTGTGTGTGTGTGGCACTGTTTACACCACTTTAAGCTTCCACCTTCTAGCCGAAGGTCAGCGAAATCGCGTCACCGGGATGGCATATCGAATTAAGCGACGAGATTGATCAAATTTCGCACATTACACGCCAAGCGAGTGGCACGTGCTAACCGACATTCTGTGATGCCTTTGCCCGTTACAGCGAACGGCAGCTACTATGGCCAAACGTCAATGATCGATGCTGGAGGCAGCGTTGGCGATGGACAGGATGGGCAGATTCAGTTCGATCGGCTCGAGTTCGAGAGTCCGGAGGATTTGATGCGCCACCTATACTACACGTGCATGCGGCCGAACGCTTCCGAGCCGCCCTGGACCACCGATGGTAAGTAGTACGACTGAAACATTCTTAACAAAATATCCAGTCCCGTAAATGTGAAGCAATGGTCACGATATGTGTCTGCAGTGCACATTTATTGTTAGCAGAAAACGGATTGATTTGAACAGAAATAGCTGCTAACTACGATGGCAGCAAAATACCGGTGTGAACTGGAAACTTTTGGGGCGAGATTTCCCCGACGCACGGAACGTGAACCCGTGGCGGTAGGATAAAGTTTACCTGGCAACTAAAGGAAAAGAAAAAGCTGTTCCTGCCCCCATCGGAAGCTAATCGGGTTTGACAGTGGCTTGTTTTTAAACGGAAGATTGTGTACCATCGCCAGATAACGATGGGCTCGAGTTCCGGTCCCGGGGGAGGGTGGTACGGTGGTACGTAGAAAGGGCGTAGGTAGGTGCATCTGAAATTGAGTTACAGCTCAAGTTAAGTCGAGGTGAAAAGTCGAGCGTAAAAGTCAAAGACTGGAACGTGCATGGCATAAGGGCACCATGCGGGTCAGGTACGGTAGGGTGCGGTGTGCGCCGAAGATTGGGGCAGGCCGGTTGGTGTTGGCAAACACTCTTGCCGGCGGATCGAAATTGATTCTGGTTTTAAGATGATATTGCGGCCATCTCGAACAAGTGCTTGTCAGTTGCAAAGTTGGACGGAAAGTTTAGGTTTGGTTTGACTGCCGAGAGAACACCGAGGTAAGCGTTTTGACACACTTTCTGCGAGAAACCAAAAACAATTTAAAACATTCCCTGCCGGATGCTTTGTAAGTGTAAGATAATTTAATTTCGCACGGAGCGAAGCAGATCTCTGTATAGCTTTCAACGTTTTGTTTGAAATCAATCGTCATAATGGTACAATCGCAGCAAGCGCGCTAATCGAAAAAAGCTTCGTTTCGCCATCCTTACATAACCTGTTGAATAGGCTGGAGTCTGTGTAGCGAGTGTCAGTGCGGGGTACTATTTACCATGGCAGACACTTTGACTTTTGAAGGGCTTTTTAACGGCCCGAATGTGGTGTGAAGCACTACATCAAGGTACAAAGTTGCGTCCGAATCGAATCGGGCAAGCATTACAATAATGTAAGGCCCATTCGGTTCGTGTGTGCGAAATGAGATTTGGTGCGGAATGATGCTTATAAGCTGCGGCAAACATTATCACGAACCATTTAATTCGCGCGTGTGTGTGTGTGTGTGTGTGTGTGCGGGAGAGTGTGGCTTCATATATGGCATTGTATCGGGATACTCTTTCTGTAACGAGCGCCATTAATATTAATCTGAGCCAGGAGGATTCAGGAAGGTACGCGGTGCTCAGACTCCGATTGTGTATGCTGTTGCATATTCACGCGCAGTAAACGGTTCCCCGAGATATGTGTCTTTATTTTGTGTGAATTCATCCGTACCGGAGAGCTCCATTGAACGGTGGTGCTTTTGTTTCTAAATTGCTCAACATCGGAAAAGCTCAAAGCACATCTGCTATTGATGACGTGTGGCAAAAAGTATTTCCATTTTCGATTTAAATAAATAAATGGACATCCCCGTACGGTTTGACACCTTGCACTGGTGGTTCTCTGTTGGCAGAGCACACAGAACCCGACATGTCTAACGCATTAGCCGACCGATGGCGCTCCGATGGGCGCTAGCTTCACCGTTCCATTAAGCAGAGAACCATCATCTTAAAGTGCAAACAGTCATCACCGACAACGATAGCCCTCGGCGGCCCTTCAGTACTACCTCATCATCGGTGTGTTTATGTTTTGCTTTCCCTTTCTACTACGCAGGCAGTACGCCATTTTGCCCCCGCCGGTTCGACGGGTGGTCCTGCTGGGAACCGACGGTGGCCGGTACGGTGGCGGAGAATTTTTGTCCAAAGTTTGTGCTAGGCTTTGATCCACGCCGAATGGCCTATCGTACGTAAGTAACACTAGTTTAAACCTTCCTTCTCACTGCCTTGCATAGGGACTCTCGAGAGTGGATGGCTCCGGGGAAATTAGCTTATGTATGTACCCCCGGACCAGGCGTGCTGTTCCCGGGTTCAACATACCAGCGTGTACTACTAACTGGGCGACATGTTATTTCTTCTTCTTTTCCCTCTGTACCAGATGTCACGAGAATGGGTCCTGGTTCGTACACCCGCTCTCCGGCCGGGAATGGTCCAACTACACGAACTGTATCGACACGGAAGATATGCAGGTACCGGGTGTTGTTGATGTTGTCGTTGTTACTTCATTAGTTTGCGTATTATTTTCAAATTCCACACTCCTTCCACGCCAACGCCAACTTCTCCACCGGGAGTGTGTGTGTGTGTGCGTGTGTGCGTCGGAACATGGAATGATAATTAAATTACAATCATTCTTGTTGCTGCTCCGATCGTCCCATCGCTTTTCGTTTGAGAGATTGTCCAATTTCGGAAGAGTCCCGCTACATTGATAACATAAACTTGACAACATGAGTAATGATGTACTAGTCTAGGTGCGATACAATACAAGGCGGAAGGTTATGTGGTTCACCATTAGTTTTATCTCATTCCCTTGCGATTGCCTGGCGCAATAAATCAATTGTAAGGTGTTGGTGGCGTTGGTCGCTCGGTCGCCTAACACCACCAGACACGATGATAGGGAGCTGTCGATGATTAGTTCCGATGATGGACACGCGAATGAGGAGTTTGTCTGCTCGGGAACATGCTGTCCACAGTGTGCATGGTTAAGCGTCTACGAAAACACGGTCGATTGGATGTTGTGGTCTTATCGTTTTCGGAGTACTACTGCGCTGGCGAAAGACGCCACACACCACAGCTACTAGTAGCGTCGTCCGTCAGTAGTACGAGCACGCAAAAAAAAAGCAATCAACACGTCTCATCATGATGACCAAAAATTCCGCATTCCCTGGATGTGAGATGCGCTTATTCCGATTACTTAAATGACGAAAGGCAAAAGACCGTCCTGCAATGACACCCATGCTAGATTATGACGACGTTTTGATGCTGATGTGCTCTGCTCCGCCTTTTGCTTTGCGGGTTGATCGTTTGGAACGTTTGTGTCTTCGGGCAGCAAACCATGTGCTGCCGGGTGCTGGCGGGCAGATCTGGTACAAAGGCGTATAATTTTGCCATATTTTGAAAAGTCCTTCCGCTCGGTTTCCCCTTTGCGCGCATGCGAACCCGTGGAGCGGCTGGCGGCCGTGTTTGTCTGACATGTTTGTCCTCATTTAACTTTTGCGAATTAATGTGTCGGATTCAATTTTCTTTCCAGCTTCGTCGGTTGGTGAACGACATTTACATCGGTGGATACACGGTTTCCTTCTTAGCGCTAATTATATCGTTGTGTATCTTTCACAGCTTTCGGTAGGTATTTAGTAATAGTTGTATGTGAAAAGTGAGTCATTTGAACGAAGCATCTAATGCTTAACTTTAATCGGTGTCGTACTACACACACACACACACACACACATACTCAAAACCAAAAACCACAACGCGAGAGACAAGCTGTCCCTAATACGCCACCCACCGATGGATCTTATCCGATGCCGTGAGAGGTTGTCGGCGAAATAATAGTATGTGATCATCATTTGTCCGACGTAATTCGTCGTCCTCCTCACCAATTTCACATGCCCCCGAATGGGAACCGACCGAGCGAAGGCATCAAAAAGTCTTGCCGAAATCATGGTTTCGTGGTCGGGTGAAGATGATTGATGATAACTAGTTTTTCAATTGAGTTGACTTTTGAAGCGAATGAAGTTGCTGGCCCAGCGCACCAGCAAAAGCCTCTTAGCCGGGTTTTTTGTGGAGCAGCGCCGTATTGTGGCGCCAGATTTTCCTTCGCTGGGAATGCTCGAATCATCGACCGGTGGAAGATGGAGAAGGCATTAACAGTCACTAAGCCAGTCAGTCAGTCAGTCAGCTGGTGCTGGTTGGTGGGTTTGAATAATTGATCCCCGTTGAAATGATATCCTCGGCAAACAAACAAAAACGAAAAAAGGAACCCAAGGGCGAATCCTTTTTGGTTACGTGGCGCTGCTGTAAAGCGGATCCGGTCCGTCATGATCCTTTTTCCCGGAAATCCCCATCATGCGGTGGGAAATTTTCTTTTTTTTTTTGGTGCGGATCTCAAATCCTCCCGCGTTGTGTTCAATGTCTTATTTATTACACCATCTTGAGCGCGTTGCGGCGTGAATGAATTTGGTGTCCGATAAATCTGCTTGAACTCGAACCGGACGGAAACATGAGCCGTTGTGTCGTTGTGTCCTATTAACTGACGGTAAAACACTCCCTCGGGAAGCGCTTGGCCCAGGAGAAAAGGTGTCAGATTCTTGCCGGCTCTTAATCAATCTTTGTTTTTTGAAGTGTTGTTCTGGTCAGTTCCAGTTAAAACCCGTGGGCAGAGCAGTGTCGGTGCGTTCGTTAACGCGACGCGACAATGTTTGTGCTTGAGAGGTGCAATTTGTTGTTGTTTTTTGTACCGTGTGTTGGTTTGGGGCGTATGATGGCCACTTGAGAAAATTAAGCACCGTTCAGCAATCGTAACCAGCGTCGACCATTGTTGACCACGCAGCCAGACGGAGCAAAAGAACGTGCTGCAGTCATATAACATCGTTAAACATTCATCCTCGAGCTCTGGTACGGAGGAATCTGGAAAAGCAAACGTAAATTGAAAAACTGTAGTAGACAAAAAGACGCGCGCGCCAGGCAAACCGATCCTGTACCCTGGCGCGTTGGTTTTTCGTTTTGGTTCTCTCTACTAATACTTATCGAACACATTCTGTGTAATGCTTGTGTCGTCTTAGCAGAAGTTTTCATACACTTTTTCTTCTCCGCCGACGTAGAACGCTGAAATGCACCCGCATACGGATCCACATCCATCTGTTCACCTCATTGGCACTGAGCTGTCTGTTTTGGATCGTCTGGTACAAGTTTGTCGTCGAGGATCCGGACGTCCTGAATGCAAATACGGTAAGCGATGAAGCTGTGAAAGTAACAAATGGGGTGTAGTAATGGCCGGTGAAAAGGGTCGTCCAATTCCAGTGATTTGTTGGAACTTATCTTGGCTAAACTGGGGCGAAAGCAAGGTGAACAAATAGTTTTCCTTGTTGTTTTTTGTGGGGATTTTTTTTTTGCTATTGCTGTTGTACTGTTGTCCCTTGGGTGGGGACAAGCTATTTTCTTCGTTCGTTCGTTTGCGCCGTTAACATGTACATTACTATAGATTTCTATTCGCTAGCTGTTTGTGAAACAATGGATAGAGGAGAGTGTGAAAACTTACAACCGAAAGGTGTGCAAAGGCTTAGTTTCTGGGATGAAATGGGGTTCGAGTGCAACAGGCGTGTAAGCTTTAGGAAAAGGGCAAAAACGATACCGACAAAGTGAGGTCCATTGTACATCTTGGAACATAATTTTCGTTGTAGCAAAGGTTTTGTGCCGGCTTGGGAAGTGAGCCGAATGAGAAGCATTATTACCGTAAGCTAAAAGAGCAACAGTGAGAAGCGTTTGGAACGTGCTTGGTGACAAAACTTGCCTGGAATACAAGATATGCAAATACCGCGAACAGGAAGTCAGGAGCCAGAAAAAAAGGGATACGCTCCACAACTGGTGTGGACAAGCGGCAGAAACAAAGAGCGAAAAAATATCAAAGATCCCGATGACACGGTGGAAGTAATCAGAACCTCTAAAGAAAAAGGACTTTCACACTTCGTTCTTGCGCACACGTTCTTTGCTTATTTACTTTAAAGTTGTATCGTGTTGCTGCTCTTCTAGCTAGACCGGGCCGCTCGGCGGAAGACGTTTTAATAATATTAAGTCGGAGTGTGAAAATCGTGTGGCCCTTTCTGTGGCATTATGCGGGACCAAGTGGGACGGAACCGCCGTGAAAGGACATAAATTAATTTAACTTAATTTTAGTTTATGTCAAAAAGCGCGGCGCCATATTACCTCCATCGCGAAATGAGCATGCCGGTGTGTGGTCGTGTAGATCGAATCGTCGTAGTGCGATTCACTTGCGATTTCGATTGTACGTTTCACCCATTCCCGCCACTCGTTTCGGTTGTGACATTATAATCAACCGATTGCGTTGCGTTACGCTTTGAACTGTGTGCCGTGTTTCCATCGGAATGCGTACAAATTGTACAAACCAGCTAGTGGTAATT
Source organism: Anopheles maculatus (assembly GCA_002091835.1). Taxonomy (NCBI): domain Eukaryota; kingdom Metazoa; phylum Arthropoda; class Insecta; order Diptera; family Culicidae; genus Anopheles; species Anopheles maculatus. Next base: position 111,595 of record KZ062349.1, read on the forward strand.
AGGTTGATTTTCGACGGACCCGGGCGTTGAAAATGGGTAAGATCAAACGATTTAACGAGCAGACGTGTCGGACAGGATATTGGTCGCGTTGATTGGGACGAGCCAAATGACACACCGGCGGAGCATAGTTTTCCCGCGACCGGGATGAAAAATGAACGAGTTCCTCGCGTTAGTGTGTCCAGCTTCGTCTCCAACGTTCGTGTGCCTCGTCCGGCCGACATTCCGGAAACATGCTGAAAGGACACACACACAAAAAAGAAAAACAAAACTTAAATTAGTTATTTGTGGGCATGTTCTTTTTCCGCTTTGAATGAGTTTATGCCTCACTTATTAAACATTCAGCTCCAAGTTTGCCAACCGGAATGATGCCCTGTTTGGCACGTTTTAGAGTGTTCCGTGATGTTCCGAGAAGAAAAAAAAAACGCACAACCAACCGTTGGACACGTTGGATGCAAAAGGATAGGGACAATATTTCACACCTTATTGTGCAACGGATGCGCGTTTTGGTGTTTGCTCAAGTGGCCGTACGGTCATGTTGATACGACACTGGGCACTGTAGAGCGAACGTTCTGTGCGAGCTCCATTTGGTAGTTTTTCAAGGGTAGCCTGATGTCGTGCTCGGTACGCAAGAAAGCCACAACATTGGAGAAATGTTGTCCAGGAGAATTCACTTTGGTAGCAACGATTTGTTTGGTAAAATTTGGAGAGAGAATCACATACGGATGAGTTCCGCACACGGAGCTACTCTGCTAAACGAGAAATGCATGTTTTATGTGTTGTTTTTGTAAACCCCCTTTTGGAAGAAGCTACTTGTGTGGGGCAGTACATACGTGTGGATGATTAGTTTGGGCATAGTTTGTGCTACATTTAAAACCACAAGCTGCTTGCTTGTGCTGGCCGATGCGTGGGTCGAAGGGGCAAGATAATTGTTAAAGTTTGCCTACTAAAAACTGTACTAATCCCGCAACTTCCCAACCAGCTGGACAATCTGTGCTGGAGACGCTTTAGTCCGGCTGTGTGGTGCGGGGATTGATTTGGGGACGGGACTAAGGATTTATCATATTTCATGATATTAATACGCCTCAGCCATTAACCTCAATTTGTGTTACCTTTCTTGGAATTTGTTTGCCCACACACACACACACACACACACATAGTAACGATCCTTCTCTTTCAGAGCTGGTGCGTCACACTGCACATTCTCCTGCACTACCTGATGCTGGTTAATTATTTTTGGATGTTCTGCGAAGGGCTACACCTGCATCTCGTACTCGTTATAGTAAGTATATGCGTTACCAGGACTGGTTCCCTGCTGGTGTCATTGCCATTATTCATCGCCGTGTAGAGAGAGAGAGAGAGAGCGGAGGAGGACACTGAGTATCGACGGAGCTGGCATGGACGGACCGAAACCTTTGCCATTAGTAACCAAGCTGCCTAGCTGCGTCGGGATGGTTGATAAGCCGGGCACTAGCCTTCCAAAAAGGGGTTGAAAAGTTAATATTGCTCTCATAAGTGTGCTGTTTGCTGGCTGCCGCCTTCGTGGTTGTGGTTGTGGGCTGTCGGCGAGCAACTTTTGCCAGCGATTAACCCATGCACGTCAATTGACTCGTGGTGTCCTTTTGTGAGTTAGAGTTGGTGTGTGTTTAGTGACATCGATGGTTGGTGCTAACTCATCGGACGACTTTCTTCCACCCAACGCCAGCACTATCGGTATCATATGACGTTGGCTGCTCTATCCGGTATCGCTGGGTCGGTGGTGCTGTGTGTACATCGATCGAAGAATGAGGTCACTTCCTCATTGGAACACATTTTGCTCTTCGATTAGGAAGTCGCACGATGAAGTTGTTTGTTTGAAACCGGTCACCGGCACTGGCCGGATGATGGCCATCAGAACAACACCGGTTGCTCAGCAGCCCCCGGAGGACTTTGGAAAACCACCAAACCACGCTCCAACAAACACACACACACAGACGCACATGTGCGCAGGCTAGAAGAACGGCGACGGCTAGCACTATCTGCCGCCTGTTGCTCGGCAGGGAAGGCATCACTGGAGTACCGTTCTCCGTCCTCCTTCGTTGAGTGTCTTCCGTTCGGGATTCTTGTGAAAGCCTTGACTTGTCAGACCGAGGCCAACATATCGTACAGTAGCCTGGAGTTGTGGTTTCGGTTTCCTGAGATTGATTCATGCCGTCGTGTCCAGCATCGAACGTAGTGGTCATTTTTTCTGTTCGATTTAATTCCTTTCGTCTGATTTTTTGTACTTTTCTTTCTCATCTCATACACACAAACACACACACACACACATGCACATGCACGCACGTCGGGCCGGTTGGAAAAAGGTCTTCATCAAGGATATTGTCGCAATGCGTTGGTTTGTCACGATCGGCTGGATATTGCCGGTGGCGCTAGTGAGCCTTTACGCCCTCGTCCGCAACACACAACCACTCGATACGGAGCAGTAAGTATTTTACGACGCACTGATACATTTTCAGGCCGTTCCCTTTTTACGAGATTGTTTGTGATACTTTGGAATTAGATCCGGATATATTGCCGTTCGGTGGTGGGCCTCTGCAGGAAACGCCGTCATCGCCGCAGAAGAAAAAGAATCGGAATCGGGGCAAAACCGGGTTTGAGTTGTTGTCCCGAAGGTTGTGGTACCGGATGGCAGGTTGTTGTGAACTTTTGTGTCTCCCCCGTTGTAAATAATTCAAAGCTTTTATGATCAACCCGAACTCCGGGTTGGGTCGCGGGGATATGATGGATTATGAGCAGTAGTAGCATCCTAATTGATTGGGTGTTGATGGTCCACAAGCATGACGTAAATGTGGTTTTATGTGGTTGGTAAAAAGAATTGAGACACGAACGAAGACGAAGAAGGTGCGCTGCACGTGATAGGAACACAAATACTGCTCTAGATGGGACCCAGAGCGAGAGCCCAATAGAGCCAATTGGATGTTATCCTGTCTAATAATCTCGCGTTTTCGATGTTCGGACTGTCTTCCGATGGCCGATTTAGCGAATAAATTGCACCCGATTGGCAGTGTTCGTATCGGGACATTGCATAAAAAACAGGCGCTGCATTCCTTGTGCCGGGCCAATTTCGTCCATTGTCACTATATGCTACGTTAACTGATGCGGTCTACTGATGGTACGTTCTCCTTCTCTTTGTCAAATAAAAGCTGCTGGATGAACGAGAGCCATGCGATGTGGTTGCTGACGATTCCGGTTTGCTTTTCACTGGTCGCCTCACTGGTCTTTCTTATCAACGTCGTCCGAGTGCTGCTGACAAAGCTAAGCTCCACCTCGCCCCATCCAGCACCGCTCGGTCTGCGGAAAGCCACACGGGCAACTTTGATTCTCGTGCGTATTCTACGGTGTTCCGTCGTTCAATTAGTTTCGATTTCCTTATCGCCGGTCGCTTGTACCATTACAGATTCCCCTGTTCGGGCTGCAGCACATCCTGCTGCCGTTGCGTCCGGAGAAAGGATGCTCGCTGGAACGGTACTACCAGATCGGGGCCGCCCTGCTGATCAGCCTGCAGGGCCTGTGCGTTTCGTGTTTGTTCTGCTTCGCTAACCACGACGTAATCTTTGCGGTACAGTGCTACCTGAGCCGATTTTTCCCCGACCTTGTGACACATCCATTTCTCGAGAGCAATGGCGGGCAACCGGCCACGCAGAGCCGCGATGTGGTCGTATGACTACTGAACGTTCGCCGCTCCACACCGACAAGCGTAAGCCAGCGCGAACCGGCGGCCCAGGTGGGACAGTGTGCCGTCTAAAGCGGTGGATGTGACGATGAAAACAGTGACTTTCCAGCCATTCCGCGCCATTCCTTCCCTGTCTGTTTCTGTCTTCCCGTGTTTTCGTCCTTTACGGTTAATAATAACGTCGCGGTAGGTGTCCTTGCGCGCAGATAGGATTTTCGGGCTAAACTCACATGATGTATAGCTGGGAACTGGTAGATGTTCATATTTCGGTGTTTCTGTGGTGAATTTAACGTCGATGTACAAATGTAGTGTTTCATCTCAGGCTCGTGCTCGATGGGTATGAGTATGGCAGTTTACTGCTACGTTTAGAGAACTCAGAAAAACACATTTAAAGCCATGGCTAGCACATTCACAGACACACACACACATACACAAACATATATAGTATTAGACGTGCTGGAGGATGCATCCTGAAGAAACACATCCGGTGCTGGAAGAAAGAAGGAAGAAATAAAGAATATTTTTATTTATCAGAATGGGGTGTGTCGGTTCGTTGTTTATGTCGATGCATTGGAAGCGTGACTGTTTTTCCCAGAATCCTTACCTTTACCGGAGAGAAGAAGGTCAACACGTGGAAAGGTACGTAAATCGATTTCATTCAATTTTTCCTACACGTACATGCAAAATGTAAAAGATTTCGCTGAAAATCTCGACCAAGTCTCAAGGTTTGGTGGACCTGGCAAATCGTAACATTGGGAACTCGATGTGGTTCGAGAATCGGAGTACGACAGGGGATTAAATTTGCATGGGCAGCAAGCGAACGATTGCTTCCGATGGCGAAAGCAGCAATACATACTGATGATAATGGTAAGGACGAGTACGAGGCAGGTATGTCGAATTGGTGGCACCCCTTGCAAGGAGATTGTGGAGAGTGGTTTCTTAGTCCAATTCTTAGTTCCAATTTCTTCTATTTCCACTGAATACCGGGTAATGTTGGCTCCAAATGCGGCCCAATTAAAATGTATCCATCGAACGATTACAATATTTTTTACCCTTTCATGGGAAATCAAACTTTATAGATCGGACGATACATGTGGTCAGGCGCTCTCGGGACACACAGCTTTGTAAACTGAACAGTCTGCCTCGATTTTGAATCAACATCTCACATGTAGGTGGCGCTATCAGTAGCAACGATTTGCTCGGTTTGTGCTACTGTTATACCGTAAGGCAAACAGTTGCCGTTGCAATGTTTGATCCTGATTGATTTTTTGAGCAAATTTTTAGTTGAACTTTATCAATTGTTTGTCTAACTGGTCGTTAGATAAGATGGATTTCTCCAATAGCTACTAACTTACGTACTTGACGGGCGCTGATTACGTCTGGAACCGTTGTTGAGCCTTTGTTATCCGCGGGCTCAAAAGACTTTACTTACTGCTCCACGTTCAATGGCACGATGACGGTATTTGTCGGATAATTTTCCTCTCGAACGCGGCTAAGACGAATTGCTCAGTTTTTAATCGAGTCCATGTCTCTGAGGCTACAGGGACTATACCTGTTTATCCGTCGCGTCAAGTTAGTTGAGTGAAGAAATGCCATCTTTCGCGTATCGCAATTTCTATGTTGATGCAGTCGCTTCTGACTTTTGATTAACGTTAGGAGAAGCATTGGACGACTTCTGTAAAGCTTCCATCGCGTAGTGCCTATACCTATACCGAGTGGTTTAATAGAAAATGGAATTAACCAGGGTTATAACAGAAATTATCATACGATTAAGTGACCCTGATAAAGCTGATTACCTCTTTCATTAAAATAACATTAAATCTGCTAAGGAAAGTCGTTTCAACCAAATTGGTTTAGCCTTACCGGCAGCAAACGGTTCGATAGTTGGCAATGGAACGTACAAGAGGAAAGATTGTCGTTAGTGTGGCAATTGTTATACTACTGATTGAATTGTCGAGGTCGTCACTACTGTACACCAACCTACACTACTCATCAAGGTGGATGAAAATCCAACAGGACCGTTGGCATGTTCTTGCGCGCTGGTATCCATGGTTTCACATGATCGGGAAAGATTTTTTCACACCGAGCATTGGTTGCCCCAGCAACGAAACGTACGTGCAGTACGGTAGACCTTGTGGCAAATCTTGCGGCACATATGGCCAAATCTGCCCGTTTGTGCTGCTCAACAGTTGTGTTTGCACTCGAGGCCACGTGCGCAATGAAAACGGGGACTGCATACACTACACAGACTGTCGGAAAACACTGGATGACGTGGAATTTCTACATTAGAACGAACGAAGTTGTAATGTAATCAGGAAAGTAAAATGTTGTTAAAATATTTGTAAACCGTATTGTTTTTTTTTGTTGCAAGCGCTTGTTGACGCGGAAATTAAACAGAAGAAGGTGTCAGGTGTTTTGTTTGTCACGTATTTTTGTTTGTTTGTGTTTTTTTTTTGTTATGTTGTTGTACTACGTTGTAGTAGATGTTTTCGGTGCTGTGGATGCCACTGCTGTCGACTATTCTCCATGCAGAAAAAGTTCTAGAAGATGGCACAAGCCGCGGTGGTAACACCACAGTCTGTGATTGCATCTGTGTTTATCCGGATATCTTATTTGCCAACAGCGCAGGATGACTATCAAGGACCGTGGAATGAAATCTGGTACGAAACGTTTGCATGAAACTGTATCGACGGAACCCTATAAAACTGCATGGAACGTAAGCAATGTTCAGTTCAGTCGGAAAGCTTCTAACTAAACAATCAACATGAAACTGTCTTACATTTTCTTCATCTGCCTGGGAATCATCCTGCTGCTGGTAAGTTGTCATCGAAGCGGTGTTCAGTTCAGTTCTCCAATCCGGCATACG
>KZ062349.1:118211-163988 GCA_002091835.1 Anopheles maculatus
GACGCAGAGCCTGGAAAGGGAAACGATAACGGAAACCGTACCCCAGGTCGTCCCCGTAGTCCCCGACCACGTCCAACCCGTGTATTCCCGAAGAGGACTCGCTCCCCGAAGACCACCACTGCTGCCCCGACTGCCGCCCCAACTACTGCTTCTGCCAGCGGTTAAATTTGACGGTCAATAGCCATCCACCAAATCCAGCCTTTCGGACCACTTGCATAATGCACACTTGCTACAGACATCGACTGAGAACCATTGAATAAAACGGTTGACGATTTAAAATTGAAATATGTTGGGAATTTCATTCATACGTTTAGCTTTGAATCATATCACGCCACCTTATCGTAGCGCTGTCGTAGAGAGTCTGGAATTTTATAAGCTACAAGTTTTAAACCATTCACGATCGGGCGCCTTCGTCTAAGAATCGCCGGTTCTGTGTTTTACGAGTTTTTTGCGCTTCAATCGCTCAGTGTTGATTCTACAATCATTTTGACATACACACACACACACACACAATAATAAGTCCAGTAATTCGGCTCATAATTCGATATCGGTCCTTTCCTTCACACGGAGTTAACAAATTCATTCATTTTTTGTCTGTTAGGGAAAATGTTCTTAAGAAAGCATAGGAACTGCCGACGCTGGGGCTGGGTGTAACAATAGCTACAACGTGCGTTACGGCAGATGTTTTTTGTGCAAAAGTTTTCTCAGAATTTAGTATGACCGGGTTTTAGTATGACGGCTCATCTGTATAGACTGGTGTAGGATACACTTGGAACAGTACTGCGCAGAACACAGTCGAACAGCAATCAGTATGGTTTCGGTTCGGTAAGAGTGCAAAATGCGGTGCACATGTGCTGATAAGTTGTTTCAGTTGCGGTAATGTGATCAGACTGGTGAGTCTAGATTCGGTGCTGATTTCGGTCCATGAGATCGGGTCTCACAAGCGTGTCAGCTGTAGATACTGGGGCATCCGTCTGGTACACAGCTGCAGCTTTTCAAGTCCTGTATACGACGAATTCACTGTGTTTATACGAGTTCTCACAGCGCGTTTAGCGCAAGCGTAATCTGATCCAAGCAATGCTAGTAGGTGTTTTTAGTTTTTTACCATTTTATTAGATTATGCTCATTAGATACCCGTTGGAGACACCCGAAAGGGTGGCTTTATGTGGTCAATCAGCGTTAAACTTAACCGCTGGCAGGGGTAGCAGTTGGGGCGGCAGTAGGAGCGGCAGTCGGGGCAGCAGTGGTGGTCTTCGGGCGACGAGTCCTCTTACCGATTGGACGGCTTGGGCGTGGTCGGGGACTACGGGGACGACCTGGGGTACGGTTTCCGTTATCGTTTCCCTTTCCAGGCTCTGCGTCGAAAAAAAAACGACGCTCTGAAAATGCAATTAGAAAGGAAAGGAAGTTAGTCAATCGTATGCCGGATTGGAGAACTGAACTGAACACCGCTTCGATGACAACTTACCAGCAGCAGGATGATTCCCAGGCAGATGAAGAAAATGTAAGACAGTTTCATGTTGATTGTTTAGTTAGAAGCTTTCCGACTGAACTGACGATGGCTTACGTTCGGCGCCGTTATATACGATTCTGCCGATACAGTTTCGCGTAATTCTACCGTGCCAGATTTCATTCCACCGTCCTTGACAATCGGCAAATAAGATATCCGGATAAACACGTGTGTAAGCACAGACTTGTGCTATTAGGCGATGCGAGTGTAAAAGATGGTCGCATGCGCCTCCGGAACATTTCTAATCAGTTCCTACCAGTCGACGTTTCTTTACGTTTATGGGCGTTTGTTTTTTGGCAGGGCTTTCGATTGGTTGATTAAAGATCTGTAAAATTGAGATTGTCCTTGAAGTTTGGACCCTTTGCGTCAAGCAGGAACAAGGTGTTGAAACCCATCTCGCATACATAAAACTACGCCGATCGTCGTAATCTAACCAGATCGTTTGACCAAATAGTGAACGATTAAGCTTATCCTCTTGATGGTGGCAAGAAATTGGCACAAAATGTTTCACAAACTTTTGGCTCCAAATCCAAATCCTGCATGCATCATTTTTGTCCGCCCATTGCATCCATTTTTGTTTTGTCACATCTTGATCAGAACAGGGCTCGCAAAAAAAAGCGAAACAAAACTTCCAACTTCGCATGACTTAGCACATATTTTTTCTTTCACACTTGTTCAAATAAAACAAACATTTGCCAGGGAACATATGTTCGTGTGCAAGGTAAGTTTGGCGTGAAAATAAGCATAGCGTACACTTTCAGGGATTAATTATGGGACGCGTGGACGGATCACGATCGTGGACATTCGGATGGCAGGATGCAGATCTGCTCGTGACGCACCAAACCTTTGTTGCAGAAGCATCGCCATGGACAGCTTACTTTCATCGGACACCTTGGGTGGATGTTGGCACACGTTGCTTCGCATCCACTTCCGCAACACACGAACGTTTCATTCATGGCGCAGGGTGAAACTAAAACAGTGGGAAAGAAACAGAGATGTGGAATTGCACGTTCAGAGATGTGTAGAATACGTACGTATGAATTTGTCGTTTGGATTGCACTTCAAGCTTAGCGACGCATTCTGACTGATATACTGCAGTTCCTCCCCGAACAGTATGGGATATGTGCCGAAACAAGCAACCGTAAGAAGAACGAGCAGCAAAGTGTGTCGGTTTGAATTCATTGTTGCAGTCACAGTGGCAATCACGATACGTAATGCGAAGAGAGTGTAAAATACTTTTACAACATAGGTTAGCATCGCTGCTAGCGATTAATATTCCATTATAGCAAGATCCATTGTAATGTGATAATCTTCCTTCGCCCGGTTCGTTAGCACAGTTTGTTTTTGTATTCAAAATACGCTTTATTGCTCTATCACAAATGATGCTTACATTCCGTTGAATAGTGTTCACAACTGTTGCTCCCGGCCTGGTGGGACCGGTTGAATGGTGAGTGGAAGGGATTCATTGATCGATTTACTGCTTTGAATGGCGATGGAAAGCACATGAACACGTTTTTTGCCGAAAAGTTATGACCACGAACGAGAAGAGGAAAGAACAAATCATCAGCTTAAAAGGTACCAAAATACTTACATGCTAAACAAACACTTGTCACGGATACTATTACTATTACGGTTAATTAGCAAATAAGTTCGATTGCGCAGTGTGTGACGCAGTGTATGTTGTGGGGTGGCAATGTTCAATGCTCGATCTCCATTCTAGTGATCAACCAGCGGTCCCCAGAACATGCGCGAAACGTGCGTTTCCTTCTCGCTCACGAAGAAGTCCTTGCCAAGCTTCACGAACTCGTCCAGCGTAATCTGCCCGTCGCCATTTTTGTCAATGACCGCAAACGAAACGGCTGCATTTTCCTCGGTCAATCCCAGACAGCGGAAGAACAGCTTGAACTCGTTCAGCGAGATCGATCCCGAACGATCCTTGTCCACGGCCTAGGGAGAGAAGGGAAGGGTCAGTAATGCTCGCTAATGCCAACCCGGCTCATCCTCTAGCTTCGATCATCATCATCAGGATTATCTTACCTTGTACAGGTAGGGCAGAAAGCGGTGCACCTTCTTCTTGAGATCCTTATCGTTGACCACGTGATGCATCTCGGTCAGGTACTGCTCCACGGTGACTAGATTGTAGGGCGTAATTTCTCCCCACTGTTGCTCCCAGGTGGTCTACAAGAAGAAGCGCGACAAAAGGTGAAAGATTAGTTAGGAAAGCGAAAGGATCATCTGGTGACGGTGCACTTACTCTCATAATGTCACGGAATTCATTCTTCGCCTTCACGTCAAGATGACCGAGTGAGGCAAAATTCTCGGTCAGCAGCATAAAATCGTCGTACGAAATGACTCCATCCTTGTTGACGTCCAGCACACCGTGCAGGGTGCGCATTTTGCGCCGCCAGAACTCGGAATTACCCTGCAAAAGGAAAGCATCGTGAGAAAGATCCCGAATAACAACACTACTGTTAGTATACCATATTCTTTTCCGGCACATGAAAGACCTGTACGAAATCATTATAGAGAAAAGCGTGTTATAATTCGATCTTAATGTGCCAAGGGAAGTCATCATTAGCTAACGACACATTGTTGTCTGAATTTAACATTCGAAAGTAATTAATTTACTACGGAAGAACGGAATTAGGGCCATCGAAATACGTGTTTGTCGCACGCGCCGGTTTTCGCTAGACGGTCAATGATCGACGGTAATGCCATTTTGCAAGTGATCGTGCAAGTGTGTGCCGTATGCTGTCGACCCTTTAACGCGTGTATTAGTGATAGCGAGGAGCAAAAAGAGCATTTCCTACCACGGCCGCTCGCTGTTACACGCGCCTATCGCTACTTTTGTTTTCATGTTCTGCAACATCTGTACACACAAAGCGGGCAACACAGCACGCAGTTCAACGATTCACACACGCTTCAATTCGTGGCGGATGAAACGGATCATAAAAAAGCCATGCTTATCCGCAGAACGATCTGCCGCTGTTTGAGCGTGTGTGTGTGTGTGTGTGTGTGTGTGCGCGTGCATGTATTGGTGGGGAATGACACGCAGGCAGTCGCAGTCATTTATAGTTAAGCTTGATAATGCACAAACCCCGCAAACCAGCTGAGAGATCCCGACAATCATTGTCTTACGAGCAGCTCCAAAACCGGACTGTGATTCGAGTTCTTCCACCCACCCAGATTCAACTCCCCGTGTCCCAGCAGACGGCAACGAATCTCTCTCGCCGGAAGACGGTTGTCTCTGCAGCTGAATAGGTAATGAGGAGGATTGGTTGGCGGACCCTTACTGCGATCGTTACTAATAATATTTTCAACCCGTTGCTCGTCTACGCACTTTATCTGGGGGTGTGCAGAGTTTTGTACCACAGTTGAATTTGAATTCTGTTCTCTTCCCCACCATCCCACTACACACCTACCCTTCGACGTACGATTCGACTAGCGAGCAAAATATGGAATTAGGTAACAGGGCTTCACATTTTTTGTTGGGCCTTTTTTTTTGTGGGTCTCATGCGATGACCTTGCTGCAGCAGCAGCCTCCGTTACGGTCCGTTCGGCGTGTTTGTGTGTACGTTCTGCGTTCTCAGCAGGTACATTCGAGTTGCCGAATCTGTCTTTTGGTTGTTATGATCGACCCCGCGGGGCGATTAGCTCGCATGAGCTAGGCCTTGAGATCAGCCGTGCAACAACACGATCAAGATTTACCGAACAATACTTACACGCTCCTTGCGCTGGCGCTGCTGCCGTGGAGTACTGTCACGCTCGTCATCCGAGTCCGAATCGGAATCGCTGTTGTACGCACGTTCTGGGGCAGCCGTTTTCTTCGAGTACTTGCGGACGGATGTAGAGAGGAAGCTCTTAGTTGGTTGACAATGCTTCAGGTAGCTCTTGTCTTCGGTCGTCTGGAAAGTGGTATGAAAAGTGAGAGGAACTTTAGCCAAAACAGGAACATTTGTGACCTGTCGAGGAAGGTAACGGCGAATTCTAGCAGGTAATATTGGAACTATGTCCTACGGTTCTATGGGTGTGAATGTAGTCACGGTGCCATCGCTGAACACAAGATACAACGACACAACGTGAGTGAGCACATGCTCGCATGCAGCATGGTGCCTACACAAATAAATCATTATCAGCCTGTCAACATGCGCTACGTGTTGTCGGGAGCATAAGTAGGCCACCGGGGTCAGAATTAGAGCATTATGAACGGCGAGACTTGTGGATAAGAAGAGGCTGACCAGCAGCAGAAGCTTGCCACATATCTATCTTGCCCTTCTTATCACACTCAACCGCAGCACGGGCAAAGATTTCGATGCATGATTAAAAGGGAAACCTACAAACACCTTCGACGAGGCCCTTGGCCCTTTGCCGTCGCCATGTGATGCGATATTCCACCATTAAGGGCTTTCCACTTATTACCGAATAATATCGAATGAAAGAGGAATAGGAGAAGGAGAGACTTACAATGCCACGCGCAGGAAAGGGCACAAAGGTTCGGGGGTTTGTCTGGATTTTTTTTTCTTGGAGAAGCCGGGTATATAACACTGTGCTTGGTTTGTTAGCGTTGCGACACAACATGCATGCATCTACAACCGGACACCGAAATGCGGCATGACATAACAGAGCATCATAAGCAAGCATAAATAAAAAAGAGCGATTGGCGCTTCCAGTGTTTTCGGATGGTGTCGCTTGTGTTTCGGTTTTCCAAATATTTGTCCCTGGTGGTGTTCCGGCGTCAGCAACATACGAACGGTGCAATGGTGCGTTGCAACCAGTGTATGTGTCGACGAAGAGCAGAGCTGAGCTGAAGAAGTTCTCAGTGCGCACGCGTGAAGATGGTGTTGTGTGTGGTTTTGGAGGATTTGTTTTGTTGTGGAACTAGTTCCAGCAAAGGTTTTTGTTTTTGGGGAATTGGGTTACGACTATCATGCGTGCTCTATATTTCAGCTGTGGAAACTGAAGCATCGGATTTTCCTGGTCTGAAGCGATTTCTTCACGGGAGGGCTCGTCTCATGCAGTTTTTGTTTTCCATCCAATTTCAGGAGAGAGTTGTTATTTGCGTCGTTGGTATTGGTTGTTGAAAAAGCCAAAAGATGCTTACCTTTATAGTTGCGGGCGAAAAATCAGTAAATGGCCGTGTGGAAGACAGGGCCCGTACCTGCCGCTCGATCACAGCCAGTGCTGGTCGGCTATGGCTTCGCAACAGTGCGAAAGACATTTTGAGCTGATGGGTTTCTTCCTATCTGCACCGCTCTACGCGAAATGTGAAATCAACTTTGTGGCGACCTTTCACTGAACCACGCTTTTTTCAATCACACACTGGAAATGTATTGCTGCTCGTTATACGCTTGTATCCTCAGTATGAACCGTTGTTCGACTTTTGCAACACAAGCCAAAGAGCAGTTTGCCGAATTCACAACGCACTTCTTTCTACACGCCGATCACTAGCAGCCAGCAACTGGAAATGACGACGAATTTGAATTTTTTCCCATATCTCGTCCACCATGTATTCGTCTTCGGCGGCCTCTCTCTCTCTCTCTCTCTCTCTCTCTCTTTTTCTCTCTCTGTATCGCTCTTTGTCACTCCAACGGTTCAGTAGGGTTGCGCTGCGGCTGGTTTGGAGGTTGAGTCTTACCCCTAACGTCTCGCTGCGTGGCAGGCATCTCGCTCTGGTGCATGGATGTTTTGGTATTTTTGGTCCGTCGGCGAACCGACGGAGTTGGGCCTGTTTTTTGGCCTCTGCACACACATACACGTACTCACTTTGAACCCGGCTTCTTTGCAGTGGTATGCGTGTGGCTCCGTATATGTGGAGTTTGTGCTCGCACGCACGCACCTCTTTCCGAACTGATGATGAGTTTTCGTTCTGGAAGGGCGAATATGTGTGTGAAAGGGAAAAACAAAACTAGATTCTGGCACCACTACCAGGATAAATATTAGTGCAACAATTTTGTGCGAAAGGTTTATGGTTAATGTTTTTGTATTGCTGGTGATGTAGAGAAGAAAAGAAAATGAAAACATCGTAAATGATTAATGCTTTGCATTACTCGATTAAGGTCCTACGATAACGCTTTTTTTCCCCCAGATGCTGATATTCCTGATAACATTCAAACCTCGCTTAGATCCTAGGTATTCTGTTCGGACGTGTACGAACGGCTTCTTGTGAAATATTTCACTAGTACCATCTACTGACGTATAGAGGGCGCTGTGAAAAGCTTCGAATTGGAACGTTTCTTTTAGAATGGAACCGTTTTATTATTGTTAAAGGAGAAAGGATAATTCATTGTTAAAAACAAGTGTAACCGTAAACGTAAATATCATAAAACAAAGAAAGTGTCGTTCAGGTGAGGTTGAGAATGCTGTTCATTTTCTTCACGTCCTTCACGTTCGAATCGATTTGTGTGTACCTGTACCGAAGGATAAGCGAACTAACATTAGAAACAAAAATCCAGCTAAAAGAATACCATGATACGTACATTTCGCCAATGATCTGCTTTATAATATCTTCCTGCTTCACCGGCAAGGTGAACGTTTTCTCTTTCGCAGTTTTCTTGTTGGATTCCAGCTCTATCTGCTGGGTGGCGATCTTTTGTTTGGCTTGGTCAACATTTTTCTGCAACAGCTTCACCGATTGATGTATCTTTTCGAGTCACAGAATGGGCAGAATTCTTAGACGTCTAGTCAGTCATCCTTCACAGACCATAGCGAACCACGTGTTTTATGCTTGGTAAATGCTTTTAAAACGATTACTTAGTTCGACTTACCGCTTGAAGAGGGAGTTTTGCTTGTCGCACAGATCTTCGTAGGTTTCTGCCAGACGCTCGGCTGTGGCACGAATTTTTTGCTTCTCTGCCTGCAGTTCCTCGATATCGTTCAGTTGCTGCTGCTTGAGTAGCTTCAGGACGTGTTCACGTTTCTCGATCTCCTGGCGCGCCTTATCGTGCCGTACGAAGTAGTTCTCGCGGAGCATTTGGGTGGCTTGGGTCAGCAGCTCGAATGCTTCTTGCGGTGTTGGTTCAGTGGTTTGGTCCAGTTTCAGGATGGGTTGAGTGAGGCCCGATTTAAGAATCGAGTGAATGCGTTTCTGGAATGAATCTTTCAGCATCTGGAAAACGGCAAGAAATTTGGTAACGAAAAAAGAGGTTTGTGGAAGATTTTTAGCTGACACTCAACGAATCACTTACGTTTTTGATGGGTGATTCACCGTTGTTGGTCTTTCTGTTCGAACCCGTCAGTGGCCACTTGCGAATCAAACTGTGATCGGTAATCAGGTCCAGCGAAACAACCTGTCCCGAGGCGAGAAACAGCACCAACCCGGAAGGTGATTGGAGCAGCGTAAAACCGAGCACTGCATTCGTGTTGGCGTTTTGGAGCGCCTTGGTGCAAACGACGTATTCGGCACGGCTGTGCGAGTTGAACAGGGGATACTTCTCCGCCAGGTCTTCGTCGCCCTCCTGCTGGACGAATTCGTGCAGCGGACGAGTGAAATCCAGCGTGACAGCGTGCAAACCAGCGTTGTGGTAAGCAAAGTATCGGGCTTCGTTTAACGGGTCGCGCTTGAGATGCAGCGGACAGGAGTAGGACTTGGCTTCCTTCGTTTCCTCGACGCTCGGCAGTCCCAGCTCGAGTTCGACCGTTTCCAGCACGTGAAGGTACCATTCGCATGGATGCATGGTAAGATTGCTCTCCGCTAGCTCGGATGTGAGTGAGCGTTCGAGCGGGCAGGACTCCTCGAGGAAGAGTGCATGATGCGTTTTGCCCGTGCTCTCGGCAATGATGACCGTAGGCGGTAGCGTCGGAATGACGATGAGCGAACAGGAATCGAGTCCATAGTTATCGTCCACCTGGGGTTGAATCGAAATCGGTCCTTGCAGTTTGGGCCGATTGGTGTCGATGCCGGCACAAAGTACATAGACATTGCCGTCGCCCCGCAGGATCACTATCGGCCACTCGACTTTCGTACCGGCCGTGGTGATGGACTTTTTATTCTTGTGCGCGATCAAAGAATCCTGCGTTGCGGGAGCATGAGTGGAGGACACACAAAAAAAAGAATGATATTTAGAGAAGCGAAAAGAAGAAGCACACAAAAGTGCGATATTGGCACAAGAGGTTGTGCAAACAGAAAGCTGTGACACAAATGTACCATCGCCGGTGGTTTTTGGGAACGCACTACACCACATTGACTACTGAATAATGACGGTAAACGGAGACCGATGCATCCGCAAATGGTGCGCTCGAAACGGGACTGATTTCTGTGGTGCATCACCACGTGCTCTAGTGCACGAGGGAATGGGCAAACAAACAGGGAACAGAAGCTTCCCCACAGGTAGCAGCGGTACCTACATTCATGAGGGCACCTTCCTTCGGGGTAATGGCCGGCTTCGCTGTGGTGGCCACCGTTGACGACGTCGTTGACAGGGTCGTCGTCCCTGCCAGCGTCGGTGAGAACGTTGCATCGCCGATAGAACCACTTCCAGAACCGGTAGCGGAAGAAACCACACGTGGTGGTGCGATGTCAAAATCAACAGCCGTATCGCCCAGACTGTTAAGATAGGCGAGCTTCGAAGTGATTCCGGACGAGGACACGTTGATACCCGGCGATCCGGCGATGATACCACCGGCGTGTTTGCCTGCACCGCCCGCACCGATGACGGCTTGCGGTGTTGGTGTCGGTCCAATGCGCCATACATGACGCAGCGAATCCACATCGTACACTCTGCAAAAGAGACACACACACACAAACATAGATAGGCAATTATTTCTTTTTATTTTCGGGTTTAAGCACTCGGAAAAGCGCCCTTTCCGAAATCAGAATCCGGAGGACCGACGGCGGAGGACCCTCTAGATGCCGGTCGGTTTCTCCTTGCTGGCATAATCACAAGCCGTTGTCATCGTGCCGGATCAACGATCCGGGATTCGGTACACTGAGAGATTCGGCCAGCGAGGACGTTAAGGGGCCGGTATTCGGTTTTTGAGGTTTTGTCCAAACGCATCTACCGACTGGACGCTTACCTTATCGAATTGTCCGACAGGAGAGCGAGCAAGTGTGAATCCGTCGGAGAAGCCGGATGCCAGCGGATCTGTAGCAGCTCGAGCATTGCATTTTCGGTAAATAGATGTTCGTCGAGATTGTAGGCACTGCAAACGAGAGGAATGTGGGAAGAAAAGAAATATTAAATAATGTACCACATGCCCGATAAATTGCACTCCGTAGTGCTGGTAATCCTTGACGTATCGCTGCAACATGCTAATTAAAACTTTGCCCATAAGTACTGCTCATTTCGATCGTATCGTCGGGTAAGAAGGAACAGATTGGTTGAGGAATGGCTTGACTGGAGCACACCAATTTAGGTTGCTGGTGGCCCAGTCATTGAATCATAATATATCCGAAAGGTAAAAGCGGGTCTCACTTATAGCAAACTTTCGACCCGTGCCGAACGAACCAAACCGCGTGTAAACACATAAATATACCCGACTTATATTAATCCTCACACAAACCGCGGCGCCTGGAAGCGAGTTCTTTGTAGCGGGTTTGCCTTCGGTACGATGCGTTTTTGGCCACCGACCATAAACCCGCGGAGTATGTTTGGTAAATCTCGGGCCAACATCCCTAGGGTCTACACCGCACAACAACGGTGGCAAAGTGGTGCAGCGCAACGTCGCACAAACACTTCCATTTGATATCAAAGAGAAAATTATGAACCCAACATTAGCAGCAGCAGCAGCGACAGTACCGGCCGGACGGAACGGTACCATTTTCCGCATGTACACAAATACACCAAACGCGCCACACCATACCACGCCGCGGCTGGGCCAGTTTGGAAAAAGATGGCATAATACTTTCGCTGGTACAGCGCGTCGCGGGCATCAGACGGGAGCGTTGGAAACGCAAATAAATCGAAAAGTTTTCCCTCACGGATACACATTCCGGCGCGGGCCACCGACATGTATTTTGCATTTTCTTCAAATTAATTTATAAATTTAAATGTAAATAAAAATCTATAAACATTGTGCGCGCACGGTACGGATTTTAATCCTTTTTCCGGTACCGAAGCTTTTGTCGTTCCGCCACGCTGTAGGCCGCCAGAAACGAAATTCATTTGCGAGCATCGGGGAACCGTGTTGGGAGTAGAAGGTTAAAGCTCGCTTCTGACCCCGACACGTGGCCCGCGATGGAGGATGAGCGCTAAGTGGTTGGCAACTGCAGTGCTGTCAAGCAGTGTTGAGGGAAAGCTCGGCTGCCGGCTACCCTGCGAAACAAACCGGGTTCTTTCGAGGGGAGCATTATCCGCCAACTAAAATTCAGTGCTGGTTCGGTTGCACGGTAGGTGCGTGTCATCAAACACGACGTAAACATCATTTGTACATTTGCGTCCGCTTTTGTTTGACACTTCGGTGTTCGGGTCGCTTTGGGGATTGGTAGCTGTTTTGTTCTTTAATTCTGTTTCACGATAAAAGGGTGTCGATAAGGCCGTATTTGGTAAGAAAACTGCATATTGCGTAAATTCTTGCAGAAACGGAGACATTGTACAGAGATGCTAGCTGCATGGTCTTAATACAGGTGTTCAAACAATGTAACCAAGTCCAAAATGTGGTCCAAAATTCTCGCTATAACGGCCACTGTACGATTAGTTTATGTGAAATCCTCATTTGCATTTGTACTAAATAGAATATATAGCTTGAGCGGACCAAAAAAACAAAATCTGCAATAAAAGTCATGCGTCCAATTTTTTTCGCCTCCCTTCCCTCTGCAAATCTTTCCATTGCAGGATTACAAATTGAAACAAAAAAATGCTTTCCAGATTCTACACCTTCAGCATTGTAGCTCACATATGAATAGAGGAAGCTGCACACCTCTCTATCTCCCCGTTTTAAAATAGGACCAGAACGGTACAAAAAAAAAGCGATTCAAACTCTTCCCTATCTGCGGGCATGCGGGGAGACCACCCACACGGGGTGGCGGCCCCGGTTGGCGCCGAAGGTATATTATAATTTAGTAAAATTAAAAAGTACTACCATTTCCCGCAAGACTGGCGGCGAGAGAAACGATAACGGTCCTTGGAACTGGACCCTCTCTCTCACGTTCTCACATGCCACGAGTTTTCGTATTGTGAGTTGATCTACAACCTTTACACGCGCGGACCACGGCTAATCAGAGTGCGGTAAATGGTATGAGTTGTCACTGCCACCATCCACCACCCATACCAGAGCGACCCCTTTTCGGACACGTTAATATTCATTTGTATCCCTAATTCCCCAAACTTGAGAAGTACAAGTATCATCGCACAGAGTTTGCCTGCTGCTTCGTCTGCTCGGGGATTCGGGTGAAAAGTCATCACCGAATTGTAGGGAACGGCATATAAAGAAGGAATAGAGCGAGGAGATAGTGTGGAAGGGATACAGGGATTGCAGATTCGAGTGCTGCCCAGAATTGGGATGACAATAAAGCAATCTGGTTGCAGCATAACCCTTCTTCCATTGTGACCGTTCGTTTTAAGCAGTTTCCACTTTCTCTACATAAATCGCTTCTGTTTTAATGCTGATTCCTTCGAAAAAAAAAAAAACAGATACCGAGAAATTCGAGGAAAAAATTGTACTGCGTGTTGTGTAGGTAGAGACGTAAAACGTATTAGTATAACATGTTTAAATTAATACAAAGCCTCTTACAAAACCCTTCGGATCTTCTTTTCTCGTTCGTACCAGTCGGCGTCGCACGGTCGTAACATGATGGATTGAGCAGAGTAATTCAACACAATGAGGGAAATCGTTTGCAGACCTACAAATGGACACATTCTCAAATGTCTGGCCACACAAGGTTTCGTCACTTTTTTGTTTGTTATACTGATATCTTCAAAAGCAAACGTCATATGAAATTGTTCTATTGCGAATTGATGTTCCTCTAACAATCTTTTCACCAACATCTTTGTTTCTTTGTGTACTGTCGTTTTGTACTCGGAAGGTTCTTCAGCTCCTTTATCTGTATATTACGCTTTTTAAAGTAACATTCTATCCGCTTAAATTCCATCTTAAAATCCTGGAGACAATACATAATCAATACGAAATATTACATTCCATTCCGTTCCTGTTGTTGCATGAGAACTAAAATTGTTGTGCTCATTTGTCTACATCTGTCGCGTACGAAAATGTGTCTACCATTGCTCATGGCCCGTGTATGTTTCGGTCCAGTTAAGCAGAGGATGAGGTGACTGGTCGATGTTTTTAAGGCAAAATCAAGTTGTTGGTCGACCGGTGGTGGTCTGTCGATGGTGGGTGAAGCTAGTCAACCCTTTTTTGGGAGGTACATGCTCGGTAACTCACCACGACAATTCCCTTTCTTTCTTCGGTTTGTTGGTGATTTTTCCATTCCCACACAAAGAAGTGATTTTTCTGTTTTGGAGTTTTTTTTCTGGGGTTTTTGCTACAGTGCGTTCTTGTACTTAAGCATGACTTTTTTTGTTGTTGGTTAGCTATCTCTGTGTGCATTTTTTGTTGGACTACCAAATAAGAAAACCACGGACCAGGACATATTTGAAAAGCGGATCACACAGCGGTGAAACGAGAGACACACAGATAAATATTTTAATCTCATGATGGGAACTCAAGCCCCCGAAAATAAATAAAAACCTGCGCCCTGGATCGCGTGGCACGCGTGGCCTCAGTGGTGGAGAAGAAGAAGGAGGAGAATGTCGCAGGAAGTTAAGTACAACCAAAAAAAAAAAAAAAAGAGTTTCCCAAACTACCCATACACCACTTATCTTCAATACACGGTCTCTGCCACGGTCATCATTCCCTAGTCTAACGCTTGCTTTCGGGTGTGGGTCAGTTGGATGCTTGGTTACCCGGAGACACGCGGAGGAAAAATGCGAAAACCCGGGAAAAGGGTCACTAGCGGCTTTGGCTCCGGAATGACTGAAACAACGTTGACGGTCATGCGATTAAGAGCATTTGTACGAAATCGTATCCGCTTAAAATATACACACATTAAAATATAGGAATTATTGTTTGAGAGGTTGTGTACGGCGACTAAAAAGTTGACTCTCTACGCCCAAAGCCCAAACTTAGCAGCCAAGCGGTCAGATTGAACGGGGAAGAACATACGGCACACCATAATACGATGAGGAAATTATGCTTGTTCGCGCGCGCGTTTGTGTGTGTGTTTGCGATAGAGACCGAAACAGAAACGCCACAAATGAAAAAAGGACATAATGAAAGAATATAAACCCTGAAGGGGACCAAAGAATGGTATCATTTTTCTTGTTAACTCGATTTTTTTTCGCCAATGTTTTCCACTGCAGTACCATAAGCTGGGAAGGGTTTAACCGACTGTTTTTTAGGTAGCTTTTCCCGGGGCCGGTAGGCCACCATCATTGGTCTTAGATCTGGTTACGCTGTACTTATGTTTTCGTTTGCACAAATAACTATCTTGGATTTTCAGTTCCTAGCCTGGTTAGCGCGTTCCACTCTTCTTGTGTGTGTGCCAACACCTCCATCAATGGTCGAAAGCATGGAGAGACTTTCCTTTATCCTAAATATTGCCAACAACAGTTTAGGTAAGATGTAAACTATAAAAGTATTATAGACGTTAGGTAACAGCAACTGCCTACCACAGCATCCCGGCCGAACACAAGTTTTTGCCTCACGTCCTTAACGGGTTTTTCTTGAAAAGGGATCGAGATTTTGAACTTTATTTGTAGCGGGCTGCGGGTAAATAAAAGAAAACCAGTGGCAAACGCTTGTCCTTTCGCTTTGTTTTCTGTGGTTGGATTTAATTTATAGGGATACGGCAAAGGTTCTCTTCTGGTTGCAGCAGATGCCGGTGGCTCACGCAGAAAGGACATCGAAATAAAAATATTATTCTACGATAAAGATAATCCAGTACGTTAGTGGTGAGCACATCTGGGAGTTGAGGATTCGGTGTCATTAAAATATGTATAAATGTAACTATCTGTACACAAATAATACATAATTTGCTAGTACAATTGGAACTGTTTTTATTAAAATCGTATCGGAAAACTTACGAAAGATCGCTCATTCTACGCTTGGCAACAATAAATCAACCGGAAGAGCAAGCAAGCGTCTTTCGCCATTTGCGGCATCGCAATCGTTAGCGCAAAATGAGTACCATTAAGGAAACAGTCTGACCGATGTTCTGCTATTTCCAGGTAGCGATCATAACAATAATCGTAAAAAATTAATCAAACTCCTTTTTCGAACACCAATACCGTGGGGGAAAGGAAACCTGGTCTGCCTTCTCGTACTGTTTTCGTTATTACAGTGCAATAATCGTGACCATTTTTCAGCAAAAACACTGCCGAACGATTATTATCTTGTTCGTCATTCCGTTCCGTTCCGTTCCGTGCTGGAGCGAAGTGGCAAAGTATCCGCGGCTCTGGTAAATATCAGCGATTTTAATTTCGACCTAACACTTTCGGCAACCCCGGCACTCGGTGTTGTACTGTTTTCTGGTATGGAAAGAGGACAAACCGTGTCAGGTTCGTCGATAGTGCTCACCCATTAAAAGTCACCTACCGCGCCTCGCACCCCAACCAACCAACCAACCAACCGACCGGGGAGAGTTGTTGTTGTGGTCGATAATGGTAACAGCGCGCGACTGTTACCACGAATGGCGGGCGCGGACTGGGCTGCGTCGGTGAAGATAAGCCAAGCAACCAAAGTAATGAAACCAAATCGGTGACAATAAAAATTTAAAATTATCCCACCAGCCACACATAGCACGTAGAAGAGCGAGCAAGGGGGTAGAGGCTTGGAGAGAGATCGTTTTGTTGCTTGGAGAACGTAATGTCCTTTCCGCTGTGTAGTAGGCGCCTTCCGACTTCCTTCCCTTGAAGCCTTCCGATCCGGTTGATAATCCGCGTTTGTCGACAATGATGGTTATTACCGGTGGCTGTGGTGTCGAATCCATAGTTGCAGTTTTAGAAATTCGTGTTTGATCATCCTTTCCGTACCCTTTTTTCCATTTTGGGAAGGAAAGAAATAAATGAATTCTACGAGTTCCAGTTAATTGGTCGTGCATTTTTGAATATTGCGCTATTCAACGAGTGGAAGCTGACTCCATTTTTACACTCAACTCATCAAAAGTCATCGATGTAAGCCAGGACGCATTTGAATGACACGCTTAAAGGTAAGAGATCCTGCGCTTTTCTAACCCGTCCAACGAGAAAAAGAGAAAAATGCCTTGGAAAATGGGGAATTTATTCAAAACTGCACAATCAGCAAATGTTACACGGACCTTGAGGAAGCCGCGCCAGTGGAACATTTGCCTCGTACCACGTGGCACTAACACCCTGGATGATGGCACAAGGTAAGCAAGTCTTGCGGTATTGATTGTCCGTGCGATGCGAGGCACGAGGTGTAAGCAAATTCTCTGGAGTGGCCTCAAGCACTCAACATCCCCCGAGAGCTATATCTTTCGCCCGGAATGCACCCCTTGGAAGGGTGCGTGCGCGAGTGAGAAAGTGTTAATTTCTAAAGTTTATAAAAAGTATTAAAATTCATTCCGTATCAAGATTTGCATGCTTTCGCAGATACACAGCAGCACTTCGTAAGATTCGCTGTCGAATGTTGAGAGCCCGAAAGGAACGCGTATCATTGGAAATGAGCGTCAGTTCTCAGCGTGAGGAATCGCGGCAAAGACCACGCGGCTACCAGGCATCGTCGTGCGTGCTTATGTTTCTTGACACCGCACCGCGAACGCAATTGAAGCGCGTGATTGTGAGTTAAAAATAAGCCCTCAAGCGAACGATGACTGTTCGATGGAATGTAGTGAGGTGTGGGGTAAGCGTTGCGAGGTGCGCACTAATGCCCCTAATGAGTGTGAAAGACATTGGCAACTCGTTCAGGTAGGTTAGGTGAAGCGCGGAAGCTTCTTCGTTCGAACACGAACGCGTGCTGTGTACACAGGATTGCGCGGTGTCAGCGCGAACTCGAGATTTTTATTAAAATATGTAAATTTTAATTTTTACTGTTATGATTGGATTATTTCGGGCAAACTAATTACTTTTACAGATCAAATAATCTAATGTCTTCAATTAAAACCAACGGACGGATGAAGCTTTCGTCTAAACCTTTTTTGCCGGTGTATGCTATGGCTGTTTCTGATGCAGTAGCCGCCACATTGAAGAAATGCGAACGACATCTGAACTTGGAGAGTGGACTTTTATAATATAAAAAATCAGAAATGAAATAAGGTTACAAGAAGCATGTTCAGAAATAAATCACGCTACGAACGAGACAATGTACATCAATTCTTTGTCCTTCATGACTCGTGTCCTGGCTGCTTACACCATAGACATATGACATTCTTTTGTGCATGGTAGAGGATGGTACTGTTAGCGAGATAAAAATTATAACTACTCCCAGTTTGATCGTTTCTGGGTACTGGTTTGAAACCGCCACGGAACACGGAGTTTTATCAAACGGAGTGGTTTCATTTTTCTTTCCCTGTCGTTAGAGACCACCATTCAATGAAAACCTACAGGAAGGGGTTGACTTTTTATCGCACGAATTCTTCTTTAGGCGATTTCAAGCGAACGGGACATATCTAATGAAGGAAGCAAGTCGTCGAGTTTCCTCCTTCCACCAGCAGTAAGACGAGGACGCGTTCGCCCGAAACCAGACCACCATCAATCGTATGAGCCATGGTAACCGGTGTGTGTGTTCGAAGGAAGAAACCAGACCAACGGAGGCGGTAGATAACTGCTTGCTTTTCCTATCCGCATCCGAATATTAGCATAATTTTCCGCACTGCCATTGATCGAGCGCTATCGGAGGTAGTTAACGTAACCAGCCGGGAACGTACACAACAACCGGTTGGTTTCGGCATTTTTTATCCCAAATAATTTCTGATAGTGTAAGTAGCATAATTGATGCGGCGGTTTCCATCCAGACCACCAGGCCGCCAACCAGCCAGCCAGAACCGGCAAAGTTGGCCGTGTAGATAAAAGGCGGAAAAGGTAGGTCGTTTATCGAAGTTCCTTCGATTGAGCCGGAAAATTCACTGATCCCTGGGATTGTCCGCATTAGACTTGTTTCTGTTTTACCGAATATCTGGCGGTGTGACCTCGACCTGTCTACCGCACAAAGTTTCTTTCTTGCGACTGTTCGTGCAAGGCGGAAATGTGGAAAAGTTTGCTTCGTGGAAGTGTAATGTTTCTGTTCGGGAGGAATGGAACAATCCGCTCATTGGCGATTGTAATTTTCTTCCAACAATTAACGACGACTTGACGCTCTTTCAGTTCAGTCATTCTCTGCTGGGGTAGCGCGAATGCTGTTTTTGTTTGGGAGTATTGTGAACTGATTATTTTTATAAGCTTGTGCGAAGCTAATGCTCCCAAGATAGAACATTTGAATGCTTTTTTGAACGCTAAACGAACGGACTAATGACTTTGGAGACAAATCTTTGCTCACCATCACATCACACGAACGTTGCGCACAAATTCCGCCGAACGCTACGGAGGTTTGAAGAAATTTCTTAGTTTTCAGTAAAGTGAACCATCCGCATCCTTTTTCGTATAAATAATCCTTTGATGCTTGAGTAACCTCTGCGATGTGATCGTATGTTTTCATCGGTGGAAGAAGATGCTTTGGATAAAAATAATGTGCACCGACGTGACATACTGACTACTGGATTGCCATTTTAGTATGGCGGGTGGCTGAAGATTAAATGACTTGAAGGATGCCTTTGTGGCGACGGTTTCTTCTGAAGGAACAGAAGCAGCAACCAAACACTCCCATCCAGAGGGCAAGAAAAATGTACGAAAAAAAGGAATGATTAAAAGAATAGCAAAGTAGAGAGTTCGTGAGGGTAACATTCTACGGTCGGCGGTGAGCAGGTTTGCTTGTAATGTTAACGTGAAACACGAGCACCAACCATTTGAGCGTGTGTTGCTGCTCTTTTACAGCGATACATACAAAAACGAGACGAGTAAAACCGAGCAAAAAACAAAAAAAAAATGTTTGAGGCCGAGGATGTGAGCGTCTTAACGTGAATGGGTAATGGAAACAAGATATGCAATGAACGCAACATTAAAACAATCTCAATTGTTTGAAAAATTCGTCTTCTGTTATGTTTGGCATCTCCCTAGCACAGAACGCGTGGAATGAGTCAGAAGGAGGAGAACTGAAGAAGTTTTAGTACTAGCGTTGCAAATATGGGGTTACATGCATGACGGTAGTATGTTTATATGAACATTTTTGATTTTTGATAATTAAATTTATTATTTTTGAAACTTTTGATCGAATATGAAAATCACATGTTTTCAATCCAAAAATGCAATTGTTCAATGATTGTATTAATTTGATGTACAATGTCACCAACGCATTGAGACCATGCTTTGAATATTCATGCATTATTCAGTACCAGACATATTTATGCGATTATAACTTACTCACACGCAATGTATGTTGATAATGAACGAATAGCAAATTACCGGCCTGCAACCACAACCATTAGCAACTGAAAGATGATGTGCAGACAACGCCACATGCATACATTTTTAATTGACGCACAATTCGAGTCAGAATCAATCGTGTTGAGCCTCCCGGATGACTCCATGGATACCGTCAAGGTGGTCCTGCATCACCCTTGAATGGGAGCGTTTAAGGTTGTGATAGCAGACTATGAATATTAATGGAGCTTTGAAGCATCTGGAGTTGTCACCCATTATCTGGTCCTGTTGTGGAGCCTGGCCTGTGGCCTTAGCCAACATAGAAGTGGTATAGACAAACATACATATAAGCAATTCACAATAGGCGTGTTTTCGAAATCGAATAATCACTGTTATCACCAGATCTATCAGCAGTTCATTACCATTGCTTTGTTCAAGGGATGCCGAAGTTGTTTCGTTATGCAGTAGACTCCATTAATTATCTCACCCAGGTTTTGTTTTTTCTTTCCCATTTACATCTTTCCCGTTTCGATTTTCTTTTTCATTTTCAGGACATTGGAGTTCTGTAGTAGCAGAGGGCAGTGTGCGCTGTTGTGATGATTGATTTTTAAATTAATTTTTAATTTATGCAGAAGCTCAACCCGAGGGTAGGCGTCTAGTAGAACGAAGTAATGAAAGAATTCGACCACAGGGAGAGGTTCACCTTGCTGTG
Source organism: Anopheles maculatus (assembly GCA_002091835.1). Lineage (NCBI taxonomy): Eukaryota > Metazoa > Arthropoda > Insecta > Diptera > Culicidae > Anopheles > Anopheles maculatus. The sequence goes on from KZ062349.1 coordinate 138,841, forward strand.
GTTTTGTTTGAAACAAAACCAAAAAAAGCATTCTACACGACCTATCAATTTCTGTTGATTACGCCATTATAAAGGAAAGTAAGGACAAAAACAAAAATCGCCCAAGTTGGAGAATGACGGTGACAGAAAATCACTTTACTTTTATCCACTTTCCATTCCACAGAATTCCACTGGTTGTGGGAAATTTGTATTCAATTTTAATTGAGTTGTGATTTAATGTATTCACAATTTTACCACCCCAAAAACACAGTCGAGAATAACCATGGATTCGAACGGAAAAACTTTCCACAGCGAATGAAGGACCGACGAGGCGGCAACCAGGACACTTTCACTCTTGGTCACTTCTTGCTTTGACATCGAATTTCGATTTAAGGTTGCTTTTACAACATACAACGGTTGTTGTCGATGTAATCACAATGATGTTCATTGTTTTATCTTTTTTTCCTGTGGTCTATTGTGCAAAATTGAATTTACTGTGACTTTTTAAGAACACCCGAAGCACAGGTTGCAACTTCGAAAAGAAAAATGTTATCTGAACGGAAATCGTTGATCCTACGATAGGGCCACTAAACAGATCGGGTCGGTTCCGTTGGATGCGAGTTGGCAGAAGCGATGATAGAAGAAATGATTTTGTTTTAATTTTTCGCTCCACTGAAGCTTTCTTTCTGCAGACACAACCAGCCCAAAATTGTAAATGCGGTCAGGTGTTTGAATCTTCGGGGAAACGGCATTGGCAATTGAAAATATGCCTTCAAATTAAAAGCAGTTCTGTTGCCAACTGTGCTTCCCATCGTAACACTTCCCTTTGCTGCTGTGTGTTTGGCCCTGTGATGTGGCGAATGGAGGGCCTGTTATGCTGGTTTTGATTTATTAATCACTGAGCGCCGTGCTGCCTGCTTACTGTTACGGTGCTAATGCTGTAACGGATGGTGCGTCGGTGGAGGTACAAATTATGAACAGAAAAATGTAAAATTTCTTTCAGCTCGTACCTCTTTTCTCGCAGCAACACCAGCATCCAGTTCGTGGTGTGAAGGAAAACACCTTAACGCTCCATATCGGCCAGGACTCGTACGGTACACGACGGGCAACGGTGGTGATGATTTCTTCTAATGACAAATATGTGTTGAGAATTAATCTAATTATTCGAAGGTGTTACAAATTTTCCGAAAATATTCCCCATTATCGTTGCGTTAATGGCGTTTGTTAGCGCACGCTCGCCGACAACAGTGCGGCGCTCAATGATGCCCTCGGGGAGGCCCATACCACCATCAGGCCCATTTCGGCGGGAAGCGCAATTGAAACACAGCGAAAAAAGGGGTCGAAAGCTGCAGGCTCTCGGTGTAGCAGCAATAGGCCGTTCGTGTTGTGCCTGGGTGTCTAATATTTATTCGTTGACGAGTGTTTAGGAATCCTGCTGGCTTTTCGCTGCAAAAAACCTTGGTTAGCACCGTCCATTACCCATAAAGGAAGAAATCGGTCTACTTGCAAGGTGTTTGAGAGATGGGATGTTTCTGAAGCGCAAGGGTGGATGGTGTGATCGGTGCGATACAGCGGGAGGAAGTTAATGCGATCTTAACACCTCCCAGGCGAGAACGGCTTGAAGCAAACGTCATCAAAAGTCGTTGGATGGCGTAAGCATTTCGTTGCGGGTTGTGGTACGTGAGACAATTTTGAGAACTTGCTTTTAGCACTAATGGCGCACAGAGACAGGGTACGGAACGAGTTGGAGGAACTGTTTCACTCATTGCCATTGAAGGATATTTACGTGTTGCTGGCTTGCAAACAATAATGATTATAAGTGCGTGTGCAAATGGGGGGATATTATTATTTCGATAAATTGACATTTTTCACCCTGCTTTAGTTGCTTCCGGTAAAGGATTAATGCTCGATTCACGTTAGTAAGTATCCATAGTAAGGTGTTGGAGCATTTGAAAGTGCGGCTATTAAAATAGTAATGCGCTCGTCACTCTTAATGTATGCAGTAAGAAATAGACTGTAACGAGAAATACCGTAAAGCTGTCTATAACTGTCTGTATTATGTGATCTAGTATTGACAAAAACAAGAACGTTGATGAGATCCACAATTATCTTTCAACTAAAAGTGTCGAAGATGCGTTAACCACCTTCCACAAAAACTATTTTTTAAATGCATACGCTAGTTAATAGAAAGTGTAAGAAGCCAGCCCAGTGCAAAATGCTCTGTTGCACATCATTTGCTGGTCCGCACATGATTGCACAATGTAAGAAGGTGTTTTACGTCTTTTAAGATGAACCCCTCTTGTGTTCGGGCGCAACAGTAGCGAAAGTTTGAGAACAAAAGGTCTGTTAGACGAAATTGGGCGGCGAATACAATTAACTAAACTTCCACCGGAAACAGCCTTTGCGTTAAATACCGCATGTTTTGTAACCGGCACTAGGCTATAAAGAAGGAAAACTTGTTATCAAACTTTTATCCGGTTGCGCTTTTTGTGCCTGTCCTTTTTTAAGCGTTCCTCAGAAATACATCTTGTAGTGTTGCAGACAGAACCAGAGGATGCAATCTTTTACGCTACGGTACCAGGCCACCCTTCATCAACCTGGAGGATGGATGGTAATTTCCCGGCACCGAGATGATTTGCTAGAAGGCTGGAAGTAGGTGTGGCGGTCATTTCTGAAGCAATGATCGTAATGAAAAGTCTTTCGTTCATTGAGAATTTGGATGCATCCAACAATCGACTAGAATAGAAACTCGAACTGTAGTAGTGGAAGGATAGTTAGTGGTAGTTGGAATTCGAGAAGATAACCGAGCAGAAGAATTCCAATTTGTCATTTTTTTGGGTAAACCTTCCCACTCAGATTTCCCGAAAACCATTTCCACTAGTGCAGCAGTAGGACACTGTTGCCAAAGATTCATTGCTACATCCGTGCGCAGTGAGGAAAAAAGTGCCCGAGCTAGGATGCAGGCAGGCAGGACATATCCTTGTTTCTTCGATGCGGTGGTATTATCACAAAAAAGGACAAGAAGCTTCGGGGCAGGTGAAGTCACCACTGTACAGTATGACACTGTGCTGTATAGTGCACTGAAGGTGAGATGGTCTGCTTGCTAGAAGAGAAATTTATTGAAGGCAAAAAGTTTGGCTAATAATTTGCATTTTATATTTTCCGTCTCTGCCAGAGTTTTGCGGACCGCAGTCTAGAGCGGAGCTTTGTTTCGTCGCCATAGGGAGGGGGTGACAAAATCAAATGGATTTTGTGTTTCGTTCGGAAAATGCGACAAATTTGTGGAAATGGGAAGAAGCACTGGTCGGCGATAAAAATAAGAATCAAATATGTACGACCAGCCCGATCACGGGTGGAGTGCCAAGAAATATGTCGGTGGATGTTTGAGAGTATGACAATTGTCTTACCCCTAAGGTTTCTAGTTCTTTGTCGACGCTGCCGTTCTGGACTAGAAGAAAGGGAAGTAAATTACGCTCTTCTAAACAAGATTACAGTCCAGCTGTCCATGGATTGTGCCTCCCTCCAGCTCCACACAGAGTGAATGGTTTATTGAGAAAGCGAACCAGGGAAACGTACATCAACTTCCATTCTGGATCTGGTGAAGTCGTCCAAAGGTTTTCCTTACTTTCTGCCAAATTTTGATTGGAACAATCAGCTCTTTTTGTGCGGTTAATGAAAAAAAGCCAAGCCACGTCGAAGAAAACACAGTTTAAACGCACATGCATAACAGAAAGGTCCTCCGGGAGCCAATTTGCGAACAAATATATTCAGATTGCACTGAAACAGAGGTGGCATTTTGGAGCTGCATTCATTTGCACTGCTCCAAAACCGTTGCGCTTCTACTGGTCACGGAACCGGGAGGAGTGCGATGATAAAGCAACAGACTCTTCTTCACCTTGCTGTCCCCAAACCTTCCGCCAGCTCGTAGTTGGGGAGCAGATACCTGCATTTCCGCAATTATAATTTCAACGGGTTTGTTTCCGGTCCGTGTGGGAAAGAAGCCATCATAGTCATCATCGCCGCCTGTTTCCCACCTACCTTACGCCTCCCGCCATTACCAACAACTTCATCATCACCATCGAAAATTGTCGAAAAGGAATATAATACGAGCAATAATAATAATATGATATTTCGTTCTCATTTGCTTCAGCGACCCAAATGAAGGCTGGACCTGTATTTTGCTGTTTAGTGTAGCCGCTCGCCAAGCTGGACGCACCCGAAGCACAGTTAGTGTCTAGGGCGACGATGCAGGATGTTTCGAAAATGAGCGAGCCATCAACAGGAAGAGAAAGCTCGTAGCAAAAAAAAAAGAAGTCATCCCGCTTGATGATAACCGGGAGGAAGTGGTTGTACGGCATAATAAATACATCGTTTCGGTTGGATGGAAACAAGGACGTTCGGGTTTTGGGCTAGAATGTTGCTACTATCATCATCCACAGTGGAGCGATGGGTCGGTTGGATTCGCGAAAAACTGCTTTCTTCACCAAACGCTTTACACTACCCGCATCTCTATCGTCGGTAAGTTTGCTCATTCGAAGCAGATCATCCATTTGGTGTGGAAACGCAGGTCAGAATGTTGCAGCTAGAGATAGTTTGGAGCCAGTCCAGCGGTACAGTCGGGAGGTTACAGTCAGAAAGTCCTTCGCTCTGCACATTACCTGAAGATCGAAATGAAACAACGAACGAGCCGTGGCAGCAGCAGCAGCAGCAGTGCCAGGCAGCGCATCCGGTCACAATCCGGAATAGCGCAAAAGTCGGGAGCAAATTTTCTAGTTAAATTAATTGTAAATTTTGCAATTATTGTTTTGCGGTGAGGTAAATTAAATATCATATAATTTCATAGCTTCTGGTCGGTTTGGCGCCGCGAGAAACAGGGGAACCAGCATCCAACCGAACCGGCGAGTCAACGAATGTGATTCCGGGTCGGGTGGAAATGTGTTTTACCAAACGTTTCTGGGACCATCGTTGCTGCTAGTATTGTCGACGGATATGTAGGGCTGGGATACTGTGTACCTGATGCTAGTGAACGGTTCCAACATCTGGTAGCGCGTTCAAATTAAGGGGGAGTAATCGTTGGTAAACTCCGTACGTGGTTGCATAGAATAAATAGTAGTTATTAGCTTTAGTTTTAGTTTATATCAAGTTAACTCCTTTCATCTTCAAGATCAATAAATGAATTGCGAACTAAAGTTAGCAACTTCACAAACGCAATGCACTTTTCATCAATCATTCTTCCCGCTGGCCTTAGTTCCTTTGCAGGAAGCATATCTGAGAAACAATGACAAAGTGCATTATCACTGACGGCCAAGAATAGCCGGAAACATCCTACTCTATTGCTAGGGACGAAAAAAAGAGAAAGTAATCTAACGCCGATTTAGGCGAGTGGTAGCAACCCTACCCCGGAGCAGCACACGAGCCGAAGCGTAACAGTCGAAAGAAATCTTTGTACTTTGAGACTTTGAGTTCCGCCAGAAAGATGGCCATCTTTTGTTTCGACCACGAATAAATTTGTCTTATCTTGCATCCGGCTTGCTTCAGCTACCGGAGTTTCCAAACCTTTCAGGTTTTGCCTCCACTCGGCGGAATCCTAGGAGGAGTACGTCACTCCGTTTCAGGTGGTCCTTGGGCGTAGAAAGAGAAAAGTTCTTCACTCTGCCCAACTCTCGGAGGCTCCAGTATTGCAGTCAGGGTTTTATTAACTCTTTTAATTTTATGACCATTTACTTCCGTTTCCTACCGTTACGATTCCAGCGACCGAGAAGAAGTTTGTCCTGTGCAGGGACGTGGATACGCATTTCAAATGCGCAACATCGTACGGTGGCGCGACCCGGCAACGGCCAACGAAGCAAATGAAGTAGTGTTAAAGGGGTTAACTTTTGCACGGTATCGTAGAGTAGTTGCTGACGGTACATTCGCCATGTGTACGGTGTATCGTGCAACAGTGCGCTGTGGTAGAGAGATTTTTGAAAAATAATGTAAGATTTTTATTGAATCTCTTCGTCGCGGCAAACGTTTCCTTCTTTACGCAACCACCGCGGTGGTGGTGGTGGTGGTGGTTGTGCACTTTGTTGTCTCCTTATTATTTGCACTGATGTGAAATTAAAACCATACCTACCGTGCGTACAATTTAGCGCACATTCAAACACACATGTCTTGCCGTGTTGCGTTCCGATAGGTGGTTGGAAGGCATATTTTAATTAATATCCTACCAAGCCCCAAATGCTGTGATGTCTCCAAGTCCAAGGGATGGTACGAACGAATCGGATAAATAGACGTTTTGCAATTTTAACGGGAACTCGGCGAGCAAAACCATATTTACCAGCAACCAACCAACCACCATCACACACGGGATCAAAGACGATAGGCGCAGAAGAGGATTTTGCGCTCTTTAGCGGTTACTATCGTAGTAATCCAAATTAAACACCTGGTCGGGAATAGGTAAGTAACGCAAAGGTGCAAAAATATTAAATTACAAAATGCCACACAAACTATGCTTGCGGTTCAATGATTAAACGTTAGCCGAGAGCGTTCACAAAAAACGGTGTGAGACATATGGTTAAGACATCTTCAAAACGCCGATTTCGCACGCAGAAAAACATACAGATCGATGTATTTTCTTCAAACTACGAAATGAATTCCGAAGCATTGAAGAATTAATTCTAAAGCTTAAGTAAACCAAAGATAACAACAAACTTCGTTAATCTAAAAGATAGGCCCCTTTGCCTAGATCTTTAAATTACATTCGTTTCCCTTTTTTGAGGATGCTCGATATTGCACTGGCCTTTTCACACTAAAACCTTCACGCACGGCCCATGGCGGAAGATAATCTTCTTGTCGATCGTAAAAACTTATCCACGGGAAAAAGAGAAGTGCAGAAATAGCGCAAAAAAAGGTGCACCAGGAAGGTTTATTTGCAGGGCTGAGGCTGCAAAAGGCCACTTGAGCTCCATCAATCAGCTGCGCTAAGTCCGCTGAAATATGATTGCACGGATAGGGACGACACGATATGGATGGTCCGTCCAGGCGCAATGGTACGAAACGACCCATTCCTCTTACGTACCCACTTACGGACAAAATAGCGAAAAAGTACAAAGCTGCATTCTGGAACAATCTAAATTCCCGAAATAACGGCTGGGGAAGCATGCACACACACACACACACACACTAGATTCGGGGGTGGTCGGGGGCCCTTCAATTCGTCCCGCCTTTCCATTGCCGTCGAAAGGATTAACAAAAATTCACATATTTATGGTCTTGTTCAAAGTCATTCTCGGCCTTTCCTTTTTTGCGGTGAGCCCAAACTCGTAGCATGAGATGCAGGAGGGGGCCGGGTGGTAGTGAGCGAGTGGTAAAAGAAAGAGCAAACGAAGGATGATCCGTGGCGTAAGGTGTACGTTCCGGTACGGCTCCTCACAATGTTGCATTTTTTATTCATGCCCTATCCAACATTACCACCGATCTGTTGGCGCGGTCGGACCGATTTAATGTCCTGGGCGGAGACCACCGGCAGTCAGGATGAGCTGCACTTGCTTTGCAGATGATGCTTTTTTTTGCAGGTCCTCCGGGATCAAACTCCACCAGGGCCGAATTCTTTTTCCGGTGCGCATGCAGCACGCTAAAAACCGAAGAGATTCATGGCGTCGATTACACGAATTTGCTTATGCATAGGCACGACCTGATGTAGAGAAAAAAAACACAAAAAAACGAAATCCCTCCCGCTGCTCCGATTTTGGTGGATTTCCTTGTAATGGCCCACCGGAAAAAAGGGTTGTCAACCCGATAGCCATGCACACCGCGTGGCCAGGAGTGATTAGCTGGCCGAAGAAACAAGAGAGTCACACAGTGAAAGGACACAGAAAAAATTGATTCCAATTTTGATTGGCCCCGGTTTTTACGAGTACCGACGCTGTACAGATTTTATGTAGTTTATGAACAATAATAAATTAAATAGAATAAGAAAAGCCTTGTCTGGCAGGGCTCTCGAAACAAAGGGCCCGCCGTACGTTCGCACGGTGTGTGTGTACGCACCAAATGTCCAATATTTTAGGGCGAACCCCTTTTGTTGACAGAACGTGTCGGCCAAATAGTTGCCACCGAAGAACTTGTACATCTTTCATCGGGCGGTTTGTATTATTTATTTATTCAGGGCACTTTCCTCTCGACCAACAAGCCGGGCGTCAAACTTCCTGCTTTTTTGGGGACAGGATTTTGGCTGATTTGAGATCATCACCATAAATCACGAATCCTGTTGCGGCTCTTACACGATGATGCCGATGCAGGTGCGTCTGGTCCAGTAAAGCGGCATCCACCACCAAGGTGTCCTCAAAATTGCTACGAAGAAGATTAAAAAATGAAAAACATGCACCGAGAGAAAACAGCGCGAGCGAGAGACAGAGATCATCACAAGGGTCACCGTGTCAGTAAGGGTAGTTCCTCAAAGCACTGATTCCGGAGCGATTTCATCACTCAAATTTTGCTACTTTCACTCATTGCACTTTGGACAGGAACAGGCAGAAAGAAGGTAACCGTGACCGGCCGTAGTGGTTGGAGTAATTCAAAGGGTGGCTCGCAGATGAAGAATTTTATAGGGTCAGTTTTTATGAGCGCATAAAATACAGTATTCACGAAGCAGTGTGCTCGGGAAAACAAAATGTACTGCCCGTCCCCATTAGGCTTTCCGGCCATGATTAACAAACGGTTTTACTCGTGCTCTCCACTCGGTGCCAGAAATCGACAGGGATTATCAATGTTCAAACTGAAATTCGCACACAAACACGCACAAACTTATACATTCCCTTTGCGTAGGTGCTACTGAAGTACTGACATTTAAACAGGAATTCCGTAGGTATTGTATGGAAAGGATATTTTGCTAATATTAGTTTAAAAAAGAAGAAAGTACTAACACATACAGAGCAAACGGCACCTCGAAACGGCCATATTCTCGTACAGAACTAAAACTTCCCACACTTCCCAACCCTTTTCCGGCCGACAGAATTTGGACGCAAATCGGTGCCAGCCGGAATCGAGGGTGACATTGAAGGTGAACGCAGTTTTTCGCGTTGGCTTTATGGGACAAGTGCGCGTGGCCCTCGGACAAGAAGTGGGCTGTTTGTTTTCCTTTTTTTTGGGTTTCGCCACTATTGCTGAGGGCCATTTTCCGGATTGTTTTCGCTCTTCAACGCAACGAGAGCTGAGGGATGAATCTTTGCCGTAGTCGTCGTCGCCGTCGCCGTGCGCGTTTTATGTGTGTAAATTGCATGTAATTTTTCCTTGTCGTGTTTCTTGTAGATAATTTTTTATTCCATCTTTTCATCTGTCTCACACTGGTGGCTTGGTCGCGCGGGCCCGATACTTCTGCTGCTGGTGTCGATTTTTTATCCGTTCGGTGAAGGTCCTTTGGAAGTGATGTGATTTTTTATGTTTTTCAATTTCAACCGGCTTGTTTCAACCCTTTCCCGGTGATTTTGTGTTTTTTTTTGCACCCAGCCGTCATCGTTCGTTTGTAGTTCACTTTTTTCCAGAATTTGTCATTTTAGACAACGGTGCCAGCACATGGATCGTAATTAATTAGCCACTGCGTGACATGGGGGTGACTGAGTAGAGGGTAAAAAAGCGTATCAAATGATAAAAAGGTTGCAACGCTTTCGATCGTCGAGAAATCGTTAAAAGACACGCCACTTTGGAAAACGAAGCGTAAAATCAAAGAAACATAAAGCAGGCACTTAGACTCCGCTGCAAATAATGCAATCTTCGCCTCACAAATATGTGTACAGCAAATGTGTTGCGATTTTCGTTTCTATCGTTTGCACCTTCATAGATGAAATATTGTACAAAATAAACGATAGCCATATTAAACGTTTTGACACAAAAATCTGACTCTAAATTGCACAAGAAAGGCGAGCAGCCGGAAACATATTGCTGGCAGTTAATCTTAGAATCACGCCCGCATTACGGTACGCCCGGTTGAGCAGATTGGCAAAAGGTTTTAATTTATGCGTACCACTGTATGCGGACGAATCGTCATCAATCGTCGTCAGTCAATGGCGCCGTTCCCGGCCTGTTCCCGAAGGATTCAAAACTTTTGGGGGCAAATCCAGCGAGGACACCTCGCCCGAAAATCGACTTTACGAAGAAAGTGAGACGAAAGCCGCCTAAGAAAACGCATCAAACATCGAAAACGGTCGTGCAGCATATCCGGAGAAGGTTGACTAAATCCTCTGCACGAATATAATGACCATCAGGACCGGATCGGATCGGCGACGTGTGCGGATGGTGTGGTTTTGCGGTCTCGTCGTACGTTGTGTTACATCCACTGTCCGTTATTTGTTATAATTAAACGAAAATATTATTTTTAATTAGCGTCCCCGGAAGAAGAAAAAGGGCCCACCGGTTCTGTGTGCCGGTCGCGGGTGCGGTCCGGTTTCATTTATCTTTGAATTTTAAGCCACCAGTTCACCACCACTTTCCGCACGCTGTTTAACCTGCACATCACGAGATGAGTCCATGGGCGCGGTAGCGAGAGCACGGGGAGCGTCGTTAAAACAAAGAGCCAAGGGTGTGGTAAGAAGAAAACAAAAAACAACGATGAAATAACTCAAAGAAACCCACTCAGTTTTTCTTACATATTCGTACGGCCACCTTGAGGGAAAACCGTTTTAGGAGAGTATGCGGTCCCGTGTGTATGAGGTAGCTGTTGAAATACGCGCTGGTAACAAGCCATACACACACACACACACACGCATGTGAAAAGTCAGGCAAAAGTTTGACTGATGGATAAAAATTTGAATATGATTTCCATCTCCCATTGCTACCATCCCCAATGTGCGCTTTACATTTGATCCCACATTAGAAGAATTTTCCACCTAGCAGGGATCGTTCGCCGCGGCAGATGATGGTGAAAATCTTGTGCGATATTCGCGCCTGAACGACACAGTCGAAAAGAAATGAGTTCGCAGATCCGTGACATTATTTTTAATTTAAAGTTTTGTCGTTTGGTAATCAGAGATTAGAGATTTGGCTTCCGTCGTGCCGTTCTGAAGTTTCCATCCTACCCGACCCCCGGGCCGTCCTCGCCACCACCGAATGCCCTCGAAGCGTTGGCTGTCGTTTCTTCGTCTCCGGAGATCCGGCTTTGCGGCCCCGAAGGATAAGGCCCCGTGAATCGTTTCTTTTGATCTTTTACCAGTCAAACTCGGTGACCCGGTCGAAGCCAACCGGTGTGTGCCAAGCCGAACCCACAAAATCACATTTTCCACGCATATGACACACGCGACATCACACACGCATCATCATCTACCAGCGTCAGGGAGATCCGCACATGGAGAACAGGGCGAGAACAATTTCATGTTTACAAATGACTTCTTTTCACCCTGCGGGAAGAAGATTTTTAATTGAATCCTATTTTTCTCTCGCAGTGTCCTTGTTTGTCTACGTGGCAGCCGCGCGGGTTGGTTCGACAATGGCAACGGCCGGGATATAGGTGTATCGTGTTTGATAAAATGCCCACCCGCGTCGTGTGCCACGACGTTTCATGTGTCTTCTGAACTGATCATTTTTCTGACAAGATTCCTGCATGCGTGAGCGTTCGCGTTGGATAGAAAATAAAAGGGTAAGACACAGCCGGAGGAAGCAGAGAAGGAGACGGGGTTGGGCACACATTCACGTGAGTTTTTACAGGTTTTTCCCGTGGAGATAAGATTCGCGTAAGGCGCGCGTGCTTTCCGCGGAATGTAAAAAATGACAAAAGCTTGACAGAAAAATTCTTTCCACCTTCAGTTACTGTTCTGCAAACGCGTGTCGCACATGGAAGGGAGCCGGGTGCGGGGTGGGGGCGAGCAATGGGGAGGGGGTAGTTATCACTTATCAAAAGCGAAAACAAGCGTAGCGTGAATTTTGAAGGTGATTATCGCTCGGTTGATGGTTGAATCTGTCAAAACACGACCGGTAAAAAGGTAAATAGGTATGACCGGCAAAAGGTTAGGCACAAGGTGACAAAGGCTTAGCAGCGAAGCCTTTAAAAATTTATTAAAAACTCCTGCGAGTGAACAGAGGGACAGAGGCGTCGGCACGGGAGTGAAGATGCTGCCTCGATGGCCCGTTATTATCGCGAGCAAAAGGGTTAACGTTGCTGGTTGCCATCAGCGGTGCGCGGTGATGGGCCTTAATGCTGCCAATGGCATCGATGTTTGGTGGTGGCTTCATCTTCCGAGGCACACGATACATGTACACACGACTGGCGCTCCTTGCCGGATGCCGGATGTCACGCGGAAGGGTTGGGCGGTAGTAAATGCGTTCATTTTGCTTTCATGCCATTCACCAGCATTGTGCGCGTGAGTGGAGAGTGATGTCGAACGAAGAGTGAAACGATGTTTTTGGCCGAGGAAGTGACGCTGATAACGAAAGATGAGGACGATTACTCGCGTATGCCCTTTCGATGAGCAGGATCGCGGTGTGCGTGTGCGTTTGTGTCATTCGTACTGCTACTGGTCCGCTGTTTCATTACATTAGCATATTATTAATATGTTGGCTTTTATGCATTGACTGAACGCATTCACTGAGGAGCCTTCAGTGGTATCCTGTGAGCTCATGTCACAATAAGAGGTGGTGCTTTCGTTTTAAGCAAACAAGAGTTGAACCTGTTTCTAAAGATTATTTTTTTTGGCCATTTTTTTTTTGTCTCAGATTATCGTAACAAACTCTTAAAGCACGATCTCGCGGAACCGCGTTGCCACAAGGCGGACAGAAATAATCGCAAACTGGTGCCGACCATCGTGACCGGTGTGGCGGGTAGTGTGGCGAACAATTTGGAATATAAATTTCAAACTGAACACATTAGTTAGGGAAGTTTTAAGTCAGGTAAAGACATTATTATAATTCATGTCACTTTGTGTGGAGCCATCCGCCAGGAACGGCAGAAAGGACGCCCAGCTTTTTTTAGGGCGTTTTATCCATACGGATACTCCAAGGATACTTCCATCCGGTAAGAAAGCTAGCGTCGGAACGGAAACAGGCAGGTTCAAGGAAATCAGTGTTCATATGGCACCAGCCTGACCAACCTAGAGTGGCGGAGCTCTACGAACAGGGTGGCGATGGAAAAAAAATACAAACGAAGGACAAAATATCTGCACCGAAAGGCAGCAGCAGCTAGTTATAAAAATATGCGACACCGTTTGTGTTTAATTGCGCACCGTGACGCACCGTAGGGAATACGGTTTCGCGATACACGCGAAATTTCGGGAAACCCATACGGCATTCGTCCTTAAAAAATTCAATCCAGTCCATCCGGCAGAGCTGGCGTGCGGTTGGGAAAAGGAGCGGTTGAAACCTTTCCGTTTAATATGATTTCGTTACGCGGTGGTAGAAGGAAATAAATATTTATACTAGGCACAGCTAGGCCCGACCGACCGACCGAATAAACCGACGAACTGCGTGAGATGATGGCTTTTAATCGCTTTTTAATGGCGCAGCATCAGCGAGTGTGGTGTTTTTTGATTTATTTGAACACAGCCGAACCGGTGACTACATCTCTGTAACTCTCTCTTGCCAACTCCCCAAAACTCTTGGCCATAAAGCATGTTAGCATGGAACAAGAAATGGGAAGTATCTAGATTGTGCCACACGGACGGACCATGGGACCCTTTTTCCGTGGCGTGGAATTGGCACGAAATTGGCCTTGCCTTTACACATGTAGCTAAGCACAAACGGGGTGATGGCAACAACGTCGTGCTACCTGCCACGAATGCGAAAAGAGATTTTTCGGGAATCAAAGAAAAACTTCCATTACGTTTGATCATCATGATCCTTTCATTTTGGAACGGATTTGTGTGGCGTGGACCTTCGTGAAGGTGGGTTATCGTTTGAAATAGGAACCCCCATCGGTAGCGGTCCTTCTACTGCCCTACCTCATATCCCGGCAATGACTATCTAATGCGAAAATGACCCCGCCAGCCAGGGAGCACCGCTACCAGTGTGCAAACGAAAGGTTACTTACGATTTTTACGGACTTGCGATAAATGGACATAAATTATCCTTGCCCAAAGGAAGTCTTGGAGCGGGCGTGGAAGAGCTAGAAAGGGTTGGAAGGGGACGCAAATGAACAAAAAAAATGAAAGAAACAAAACTCATGCATGCCGCGTACCTAAGCCGTACATTATGGGCGGACAAATAAAATGTAATAAAATATTAAAAGGATTCTCGCTTTTCTCTTTCCCATCTGCCTGATGCTCCACCGTTGCATTTGCCGGCTTCCCGTAACCCCCTACATACACCAAAGGGTTTCGGGGGAACGGTTTTCGGCGTCGGGAGACTTTTTTCTTCTTCCTGGGTGCTGAAACACACTCACGGTCCGGACCATCGTCATGGATCCTTTTCCGCTGGACGAAAGGACCAATTCAAGCAAAAGGGATCCACGCACGACGACGCCGCCGCCATACGCAAACATTGCTAGGGTCCGGTCCGCGCGCACATATCCGCTCCATATCTTTCCACCTAATATATTTGCTTTGATTAAATAATTAAGCGAACGTAACTTTGGGTTCCGCTTCTTTGATGGGCAAATGGGGATACCAGGAAAGGGGAGGTGGGATATGGTAACCCGAGAAAACCTCGCGCTTGAACACGCTGCTGCAGGACCGGTATGGTGCTGCGAGCCGAAACCTTCGCGAAAATTATAATAATCACTTTCAGATTCCTAATGGATTCATTTGCAGACCAACGGTTCTTCTTCACGGGCGGCAGTAGCTTCTGAACCGAGTTTTCCAGCATTCGTGTTTCTGCGCTGGACACACGTGGTCACCGGCTCTTATCGCTTTGGTTTTTGGATTGGATGGGTTGCAAAATTTGCCTAACCTTCCCCCTTTAGAGATGAACACACGGATGCGCGTGTATTCTACCTGCGAGATGAGGATACCCCGAGCAATATCAGATACAGTTCGCCTGGCAGCTCGGACTAGCGTCCAAAATTCGTGTCCTTTCGGGAGGGTTTTCATTCGTTTTATCCGTAAGAAATAAAAGATTATCCTCCGCAACAACATAAATACGCTATAAATATGGAAACGATGGGGCCGAGTGTTCGATGTCATCTGGAAAACGGTTGTATCCTGCATACCGATGGGAGCACTTCGGAGGCACAACCATTGTTTTGATGGTAGAGATGTAGCTGCTATTTTTAGATAAGTAAGTGAAAAATAGTGTTGTTATTTTCGGCAAGAAAAAATTCAATCGATATTGTAGTAATGTCTGTTTACAGTCCAGTCTAACAGAATTCCATGAATCCCAAACACCAAGATGATGAACTTTCGTGATTCCTCTAAGTAAGGTAATGCTTTCGATTCCGTTGGGTACACTGAGCACGGCTTGTGAAAAATTTCATAATCTCCTAATAATAGCTATGCAGTAGTATTTTGCAGTTTGATATGCGGGAGAATAAATTTTAAACGTAGTGTTGTGAGCAAAACCACCCAGCCGACCATCCACAGAATGTACTGGGAGGGATGAAAGTTGCTTCTACAAATTCTCGAATGTCGGGAAAAACGATATACCTCCAATGTGCCATTTGGAAGCATCGTCGTCGCGAAATAGACAACGGCTAGAAGACTTCTAAACTAAACACATGAGATTTGCGGCAGTGCATTCACCGCCTCCAATCTCTGGGGTTGGAAAAATTCAACGAAGTGAGTGCATGCTTTTGCAGCTCATGGATTAAATCCAATACTTCGCGGTGTTTTCAGATGGCGCAAGAGTGAACAGTGTATATTTACTTTGGTCAAAGAACGAATACGCATTTCATGGCTAGCCGATGCAGCTAGTGGCTCCTGTGTAGGATTTTAGATTCAAACTTGAAGTAGGCCTCGTTGCCTCGTTCGTTTCCGTAACAATTTGGCCAGACTATTAGACTAAGCGCACTACTCTAAATTCATTCATTCATACCCTGTGTGTGTGTATGTACAAATTGCATCACGGTCATAGCAATCTCGACACATATCCAATCATCCATAGCCCAGCATCAACATCCCGTGAGCGGCATGGCGTGGCAGGCTGTTAATGTTTTATTCAACTTCGTGCACATTCATACCCTGTGTGTGTGTATGTACAAATTGCATCACGGTCATAGCAATCTCGACACATATCCAATCATCCATAGCCCAGCATCAACATCCCGTGTGCGGCATGGCGTGGCAGGCTGTTAATGTTTTATTCAACTTCGTGCATGTGTTCGGAGAAGTTTTAATTCCAATAGCAGCTAGCTATGCAATTATTTGCCACCGACCGACCAATGGCAGTCAGTTCGGTCAAAGGGGGTTAGGTCGGAGAACCTACCGAGGGGTGCGAGTTTCGGGCCAAAGTCAAATAGCTAAGAGTATTTTTTGTTTTATTAGCTGCCATGAACTTGTTCGGGAGACGGGAGGAACCTCGATGAAAAGCTTCTCCTCGGTAAAGCTAATCGTTCTACGAGTCGATTATGACACAAATGAGTTCCCTCTAGTATTAGTTTAGCAAAGTTGTGCCTTCTTTATCCGTTGTTTTGCGTTGCCGTTCCCACGCTGCTGGAGGAAAGCGTAGGATCATCCATCGGAAAAACGGCTCCAATTTTCTCTTGCAAAGATCGGCATTCGTTCGGAATGTTTTCGCAAACCTCGGCACTGCAAACCGCCCGCCGACTCGACTGAACTTAATTTCCCCATATCGGATGTGCCTTTGTGATACACATCGGGCCGGCTCTCTTATGTACAGAACCGTGTACGTGTGTGTAGCTTTTGCTAGTTAAACATAGAAATCTAATTAAAATTAAATCAAATGAAATTTAGATGAACATTTTGGTGCGACCGGCACAAAACGCTTTGCAACTGAAACCGTCAAACGTGCCCCCGAACTCTCCGATCTTTCCGAGCTCGGCGAACGCATGAGGATCTGGGTGGGAATCTCTGCGAAAAGGGAAGGCCGGCAAGGATTTGACTTTCGTTGTTTTTCTTTTGTCGAGAATGGTGTTTTACTTCCGAGCGATGTGTGGGGGCATTGCGGGCGCAACGTTTGCTGCTGAATGTGAAACCAAACAAAAAGACGTAATTCAGTATCGGTAGAACCAGTTACGGAGAAACGCGGGTGTGTAGACGTGTTTGTGTGTGTGTGTGTAAGCACAAAGCGGGAACTTCAGATCCGGCGCGGAAATCCTTTCGTTTCAAATTGTCTGGAACAAGATTTGTGCTAATCCTTTGCTCTTTCGAAGCACGTTACGGAGGAGACGACTGTCACCTTCGCTTTGCTCGAGAAGGCGCGTTGGAGTTCGAGTTCGAGTTTGGAAAACTCTCGGCAATAAATAAAAATAAACAACTGAAAATTAAGTCCACTTGATTCTTATTAGGTATTAATTTTTGCTGGTTTCCGGACGTTGTTTTAGTGGCCGTAAAGACGAACTCTTAACTTTCCCGAACTCCCGGAAGCTTCCTGCTTTCGCATCTAGCAGCGTTCAGGTGGTGATGCCACATCGCCAACGAAAAAGGGATGCGCTTGTATTTTGTCCGCCGTTTTGGTGGCCACGAAGGAACTGGCCAAACTGGTAAGCAATTGTAGCATCAGCGCGAAAGGAATTAATGTTATGGGTTTTCTATGCTAATTCTTAACGGTGGTGGTCACCACCTAGTACCCCGGGTATTTGCCACTACTATCAAATGAATGGCTCTCGGGTTGCGGATCCAATTCGGGAAAACAAAGACCTCCCGAAGGTAAAAGTATACTTACCGACAGATGATGCACTCCTTCCCGTTCTGGTACTGACCGTTGGGGCCCCAGCGCCGGGGCAATTCGATAATGGAGACACCCTTCGGACCGGCCAACGCTACAAACGTTCCGTCCGTGGACGGAAGTATCTTTTCCACTGTAAAGTTTTGAGGTGCCGATGGAATCAGCGTCTGCGGAAAAAAATGCAAATGGAAATACAGTTTAAAGAGTGGCATTATGGGCATCACACACTAATATTAGATTCACAAACAAATGAAGACGCTTATAAGCGTGGGTTCAGGTTTTGGCAATTAAACTACGATTCAAGTTCGCCAGCACCTTACGCTCCCTCCAACTTTTCCAAACTTTCTTTCGCTGGTTCGCTAGCTGCCGTTATCGAAACAAGAGGTAGCAATAAAAATTTTGAATTATAACGCCAAACTCAGCCGTACCGCACCAACAACCCTGGTCGACCTCGGCGGTCGTAATTCATTAATGAAGATCCTTTTTTCCACACAAGTACTGCGCGGCACGGGATGATGATGCCCAGCCTCTGTAGAGGATGTTCCCCCATCTCCCTCGGGCACTTTTGCTCGTCGACAGCGGCTGGGGAACATCGTCGCTATCGGGAGAAGGTTCCGGTATTTGAGTCGTTCGATAGGGCTTTTCTAATGTTGGCTCATAAATATGAATAATAGATATAGACTGGCTAATAAACTGTGGCTGTTCGAAAGTGGAGAAATTGTGTATCGATGTGTTCAAAACCCCCGACCGTGGACGTGGAGGATGCGTTCCCGAAAGGGAGTGCAAAAAATGAGAAAACGAGCACATTGTTGGACGAAAATGGCGTCTAATTAAAGAATATTCAGAACGATTCAATTATGGGAAGAACGGCGCCGTTCGAGGGTGTGTGCTGGTGTGTTCGAGCCCTGAAACATTTTGGCGTTAGCATACCATTAAAGATTGAAACATTGAAGCACATCTGACAGGGTCGAATGCTGGAACTTTTTTTTCCTTGTTATGGAACTGACAATCGAACAAAAAATAATGTAAAAGTGTTTCGGATTGAAAAACTGTAGCGTGGAAAAACGTGGAACTAATCTTACAGCGAATAATGTCTCTGCAACTCTGCGACACTTGAGACAATCTCCTAAAGGTTTAACAAACCGAACAAAATCAATATAAACATCCACAACGAATGTTATGGACGAAGATCGCACAGAAACATCATTCATGTTATGTCCATTAACTGATTATTTATCCCATCTTCCACGAAGTGGTGTCTTGCGCTCGTCTAAAATATTTTGATAGCCGATTCAACGATACAATCAAGACGATGGAAAGATGTCTTTGCTCTCGCAGCTATCGCGTGGCCTTATCTGTGTTTTTTTTCTCCTTTCTATCTGTAGCCTCGTCTATTCGTTCATTTGCATGATGATTTTCGTCTTTCATTCCATCACTGTCCCGTGTCCAAGCGTGCTGATGCTGTGGATGATTTTCCTTTATCTTCCTGACTCACGCTACTCCTGCATCTCCAGTTTCGGATATATTTTTCCGCTATATTAACATCTCCATTACCTTGTCGTTTTGGGAGAAAGAAGCAAAAAAAAGGACACAGTCACCCCGCGGTAAAGTAATCGTGGCGTGCTTCATCCAACCTTACCAACCAACTCTCCCTTAGCTGCACCTAAGCGACCATCGATTTATCTTGCGCGAACTTCCGAAGCTCCAATATTGCCTCGTTTCAATTTGATGGAACCCGTGGAACTGTGGGTGAAATTACATTACCTTTAACGAATGGAACAATGTAAGAAGAAAAAAAACTTCATTCTAGAAGCTGCCTTAGAGCGTTTTTCCAGCGTTGTCCTGCCTTGCTAATGTCCCAAAGGCACCTTGCTTGCCATCGCGAAGCGAAAGGAAGGACCACCATTTCCCCTGGCAAAACAACAAAAAATTGATTTTAAATCCTCCGTTTTTTACTGGCTTACTGGGGAATAGGTGCAGAGAGCAAAAAAAAGGCCTATCAGAAATACAAGTAACTAGTGACTAAAGGCAAATGAGGAAAAAAATCCTAAAGATACGATATAAATAATGTATATACATTAGTCAATCTATTTGTGCATCCCTGTGGTGCCGCTGCCTTCGTTCGGCTGACATTAGGTGAGTTTGCCCTACCTTCTTCTTGCGCGTGGTGGACGACAAAGACATAAAAATTAAGTGTCTATTTTTTAATTTTCCATTCACGCCAAGAAGGAACGCGGTAAAAAAAAACGAAAGACCTTAGCTGTGCATGAACGACGGCGAACCAATGCCTTCGGCCATAGGAGAGACATTACGCTGCGAAATGATGGCGAATCGAATTCGACCAGATAGCGGGCGAGAAAACACGGGAAGCCTCGCGAGACTTGTGGAGGCAATGCGCCAAAAATGACAAACTTTCACCAATAATTTATGCATGGAGGTCAAAGCCGAGCCGATGGACGTTTGCTTGTACGCGGCAGGTTTTCGGTGACTTTGCTTCGACAAGTCCCTGGAGGAAGTGCCGGAAGGAAACGAACGAAACATTTCATTCCATTTTTGGCGTTTTCATTTCATTTCCTTCTAGTGAAAAAAATGGAGGACGTCATTTTAATTTTGAAGGAAATACAGGATTTACGCGAACAGCAACAAGCTCCACAAAAGCATGATTCATAACAAAATACGTTTTCATTTGAACGAATCGCTGCAAATCCCCGAACGAGACCAAAAGTGACTTTATACAAAGTAAGCGAAATGGATTACCCAACATGCCCAAGGCTGCTCAGTGGAGATTTGTGAACAACTTTGATCACCTGAATTTATTATAAGTACATTGATGACAGGAAAGAGCATTTTCATACCAGCATCGAAGTCTCTTTAGTCCAACATGTTATTACTCTCTGGAAGCTCTGGATTCTAACTGGGGAACATTCACAAAGCGCTCTGTTGCGTTTGCGCTTGCAAGATTGAAAACCAATCGATCATTGATTTATAAGACTAGGCTAGGTTTGGAGCTCTCCACCATTCTCTGGGAAACTCCCTTTCGCTTCGACTTTCTCCCTTTTTGTATCCACATCGACTTTACTACCAATCATGGGGCAGCATCCGACTGGATGCAAGCCGACACTTATCAGCGATTGGTTCAGACGTCGATTTTATGTCGTTTAATGTAGAGGGGGGGACGTTTTCGATCGATATAGCACCGAAGGAGGCTCCCGTTCAGGATGGTACGAGGATGAAAGAACGAGCAAGAAGTATATTACACGAGGGACGAAAGGTATCCCCAGTAGCGTTATGGATCTTGCGCGCTTGGGACTTCATTTTTCGTGGATCGAAAAAAAGGATAAAAGGGTAAAGGCAATTTTAGCCGTTGGAATCCAGGACTAATTTGATTCACGACGATGGTTTGTAGGGTAAATATATTCTTTGTAGTCATTCAATAAGTGGCAATTAAACCGACCAATAGACTAGATGCATTTTATTATAAAGAGTATCTGTAACATTAGCATATTGACTGAGATGCACCAAGTTTCGAACAAAATATCTGCACTGTGAGTGCTGCAACACTAAACGAAAGCAGCAAATGATGCTGTGTTTCTTTGGCGATAATCTTGCATTACATTTCTCTAACTAGTCCACAAAAAGGCACAGAAAAGGAAAACCAAAAATCTATTAAAAGACGAAAACAAACTCAGTGTATGATACGCTGGCATGCTTATCGCCGTTTCCACAATTTCTCGGCTGCTGCTCGCGGCGAACATTGCACTGGAATTCATCTAACGAAACATCAGCTCCCATTAGCCGAGAAACAAGTTCACCTATCAGATTTTTTGTCAGAAGCATAATAGAACCGACCGATCCGGTACGACTTCGCGAACGTTCCTTACCTTCTCCCTCTGCCGCTCGGTAGCTCTAACCCATGGACCAAATCCATTTCGTGGTTACCAACGAAGGCGTCCACTTGGGCAGGTGAGTATGGTTTTTTATCATTAACAACCTATCAGAGGTGTGCGCAGGAAGGCAAGCTGCGAAGGTATAGGGATGGGGGACAAGAATCGGTAGCAGATACTACCGTGGAGTGAGCCGCCTTCGGTTCTGGGGTCTATAATTTGCCTGCATAAACATATACGATCCCATTGTGCAGGGTTGCGCACAGGCAGTAGTTTGGAGGGAACCGAAACAACAGGAGGGCATGTACTTTGAAACGAGAACCGAAGATACATGCCGGGGTGGGTTCTGTTTTCGCTTGCCACGTTTAGCTCGTTGCATGCTGGTGTGTGCGTTCCCTGTGTATTAACCTGGAATTAAAAGTCTGCTTTCTTCGCCTTAAGGATAAGACATACAATTTTTATAATTCATCGCGATGGAAGCTGCACGGCGGAATGTGCAGCAACCGAGGAGGCAGAAAGTCCAACAGCCAGATGTGAGAAGAAAACAAACCAGCCGGAGCAACATCCTCGCAAGAATGCTCGGGATTTGCCGGTTCCCGCTAGTCCCCTAGTCTGGTAATGGTACTAGCAGTTTTCTTTTTTGTATAATCGTTTTCGTGACCATGCTTTGTCAGATAAGGCTGCTACCGCTAGAATCCATCGGTTGGCAATGTGGAGAAACGCGTGCAGCAACGGAAAACGAACTCATCAGTGCAACCCGGTGCGAAGGAAGTGCACTATTCCTGACAAAACCGTGTGCGTCCAAATGGCAGAGAGCCACCGGGCGGCTCCATCTGCCGGAATTCGTTTGTGACGAACGATTGTAGATCCCGCAGGTGCCGCTACTTTTCATCTTTATTCGCCTCCGTGGAGGCGAACTGAAGCAAGAAATGTGTCCAACACGGCATTTGGGTCGTGCAAGTCGGGTCGTTCTGCCCTTTCTTCCACCCAGCAGAAATCTCGAAAATTATTTATTATAATACATATGCCCGCCTAATAAGGACTCGTTTGCTGATAAGCCGAAGCGCGCTCGCACGGGCACTCGGAGGTAGGGAAATGAGCGCCAAACCCCCGCCCAATATGTGCGGTATCATCCGATGGTGTCCCTAAGGCGGGACGGATGCATTTGGGTATGACACGAAAGAAAACCCTCATCAAGCGGCGGTGCAGCAGAAGGATGGGCGCAGATTTCGGTACACGCGTGTGTGTGGTGAAAAACGCATACTGGAGAGCTTGGCGAAAAAAAAAGCAACAAACAAGCAACAGGAAAGTAAGCGGAAAATTTGTTCACTTCATCCTTTTCCTTACGTTGCTGCTTCACGACCACTTTCCGAACTCCCCTCCACAACGGCAACGGCGCAACATAAAACAACCAGCATCAACATAATCATCAGAAGCAGCACATCGTGCTTCGTCGTTCGTCTTTTCCCAGCGACAAAATTAACCTTCTTCAGCAACAATGTGTGCTGTGCACGGTGAAATGGATCCTGTGTGTGCTCCCGCAGGATGTGCCGGAACAGTCGGAGCTGGCTCCCACCTACTCCTCGCCACCCTCATTCATGTTCGTGATTATCCACGCTGAACATTCCCAATTAAAAATTTGTTTTTCTTTCCCAAAACAGAAAACAGCACCGGATGGTAACAGCCAACGAAAGGAACTGCTCTGAACCCACCTCCGTCGAGCGGTTTGCCGGAGACATTCGCCCCTACTCGTCACCATCATATCGAAAAGAATGAACCGCGATGTTTCGGAATCGTATATTAGATGCTATCGGGATTAGTACAGCACACTTTGCTGCGCTGAGCTCGAACTTTCGTGGAGTTGTTTGTGGCATCGTTTTTCCTTCCGTCGCATGTTTGTACTGAATCACACAAAAATAACAAGGAGCAAACAGAAAATTGCATTTCAATTTCGTGAGAATAACACAAAACTCGTCTCGTGGAGCTCCATTAGCGAGAATTGATAATCATACACCGTGCCGTCAATAGTTACAAGGTAGGGTTCCTTTGCCTAAAAACAGACATTACATTCTACGATCAACACGAAGAAATCGCGTGGACATTTTTAGGTAAACTTTTTCGCTCATCCAACTCGTCAGTGCTGTCTATAAGTCATAAGTTTTACAGCTTCCAGTCAGCGTAAGTACTACAGTTCACAAACGTCGTCTAGTGTCGTAAAATTTGATGTCCACCGATTCCATTGTAGCGTAAGGCAGGAATTTGCAAGAGCATCAATTTTTACACCCAGACGAAGGAAGTAAACAGCAACATAACAATCTTATAAACGATTGAATTGCAACATACAGAATTAGCTGAATGTGATCCAAATTCGGCAAGTGGAAAGAATAGGAAAGCCAGAACTCAAGCGCTGCACAGCATTGCGCTCCATAAAACTTTATTATGCATTTTACCATTTCCATCTATCCATACTCTAAGTCACGTGCATGGGACAAAAAAAAAATTTGTCCCATGTAGAAGCACCAAAGGAACTGTCGACTAGAAGTCCTGGCTTTACTATGTGTAACCCTTTGGTTTGTTTGCAGGGGGCAATAGAAATTCTTCCTTCTCTCACTCTCTCACTCTCTCCCTCTCTCTCTCTCTTTCTTCCCATGATGGGATACAACAACAATAGATATTGTTTCAATTACAAAGTAAATATATTATTTTCAACACTCCAACGGAACGACGTTCTTAGATTTCCCTAAACATGCACCATGAAGCCATGGAAAGCAAAGGTCCGATAAAGTGAATCGTTTATATTGAAGAAAGCGAGACACCACCAACAACTCCATATACGGGTAAGTAATAGCAAAAGCGGAAAAAACGTCCAGCATCACTTAACAAAATAATAAATAGCTAACAATTTCGTTTGAATGCCAATTTATGCACCCTCTGTCGGGCATTCCTTCCCGGCGTACGTGTTGACGCGAATCGAAGCGAATCCTTTGACCGAAACTCTTTCACATTGCCAAGACCCCCATTGATGGTTTTGAAAGAAATGAAGAAAGGAGTACCAGAAACAAAAGCAAAGCACAGCAACAAAAAAATCATCAACAAATCGTCCACCCTGGGAGTAGAATATTTTCACGAAATTTACATTTTTTCTCTTCCGTTCCGTGAAGGACATCCGTTCGAGTCATTGCAGAAGCCAATAATCGCGCTTCTTCTGCTACCCTTACGAAGGGCAGTTTGTGTGTTTTAGCTTTCTTGCTCATTGACCGCGCGCGTTCTGTCTTTCAACCATTGCCGTCGAGAATCGCCGAATCGTGACGGTGTTGATGAATCCTTTCTAATTTAGTTTGAATTTCACACCTCGTTATGAGATTCTGTGTGTATTTTTTTGCGCTTTCTCCTGCACCCTGCAGTACGCTCCGATGGTGAAGATTGAATGTAATGGAAAATGAGTTTTTTTAATTATTGTTCAGCGACAGAAAAGTTCATGATAAAATGCAGGTAAATAAATAAACAACCAAACTAAAGCGGAATAAAAACAAAAACAAAAAAAAA